>JBBBDQ010001933.1:2722500-2880000 GCA_037127315.1 Ascarosepion bandense
TGAATATCGTTTCTTATGTCTTTTTCTATGAGTGTATCAATTTTGATTAAAATCGGACCACTCCTTCTATAACCCAATTTTTTCGATTATCGATTTTCGATATTTATCGGGGGTACCTCGACATAAAACCTAGCTAAGAACACTCGCAGACGCTGATAGTACAACTGTGGAAATTTTCAAGAAAATCAGTTCAACCGTTTCGGAGTCTATAGGTAACGGACACACACACACAAAGTTCCATTTATAAATAAGTTTAGATATTCAAACTACCACAACCGCCTCTTTTTTTTTTTACTTTTTAAATAGGTTTTTGAAATAAGCTAACACTTGAGCACTAAGGACATAACGTTTGCCACGTCTCGTCCATTGTTCGCCAGTTCAAGTGACTTTAAATGCGAAAAGATATTTCCTTTTCTATTTCTCAATATGCTGAAAATATCAAAAGAATTAAAATCGCGGTAGACAGATTTTCGACTGACTTGAAGCCATTAACAAAAGCTTTGTTGTTTTCACACAGACAAGTCATAACCGGTATTTTGAAATGAATAAGACGTCAAAGAGATTATGCTTCAGACCAGTCTTTGACCCAGATGCATTGCAAGAAGGCCGCAGAAACATTCTGCCAAATAGATGAATAAATGTTTATCAGCAGATTTTCTGTAAACAAAAAGTTTTAACATCCTTTAAAATTCGTTTTGAATATTTTTAAGCATAAAACATTGTAAAAGGTTGCCTGGTTGTTTTTGCTTAACAGCATATCAACCTCTGTGACATCCTGGATTTGACGATAAACGATATCCGGGTCCTGGGCTTGAAATATAAACTGCATCTGGCACCAAGGCTTCTAATGCGGAAGTTTTGAGGAGCGTAGAAACCCCTCTTAACTGCTGTTGTTCTCAGGTCTACCATGACCCTAGTGTAGTAGCACCTGTTAGAGTCCCGGCTATGGGAAAATAGTTAACCCCCAAACTGGGGTCAAAACATTATGAAAATATACAAATAGACAACTATAGTAAAAGTTCCAGGAATACATTTTGAAGAAAAAAATATTACCAGCAATACATTTTTCAAAGAAAAAATATCAGTAATACATTTTTGAAGGAAAACATGTTACCAGCGAAACATTTTTGAAGGAAAAACATATTACCAGCAATACATTTTTAAGGCAAAATATATTACCAGCAATACATTTTTAAGGCAAAATATATTACCAGCAATACATTTTTAAGGCAAAATATATTACCAACAATACATTTTTAAGGCAAAACATATTACCAGCAATACATTTTTAAGGCAAAATATATTACCAGCTATACATTTTTAAGGCAAAACATATTACCAGCAATACATTTTTAAGGCAAAATATATTCCCAGCAATACATTTTTAAGGCAAATTATATTCCCAGCAATACATTTTTAAGGCAAAACATATTACCAGCAATACATTTTTAAGGCAAAACATATTACCAGCAATATATTTTTATGGCAAAATATATTACTAGTAGCAACACATTAAAAAGAAGAAAAATCCATACCAGCAATACATCTGACTCTCAGCAAAACTTACTTTACAAAAATGCGTCAATGAAAGCTGATTTACAAACATTTCTTGCAAAGAATATATATTCTATTCAGATAAAACTATTGTAAAAATCATCAAATAACTTATTGAGATTGATAGGCCGTAAAACAAAAGAAACCAAACCAAACCAATCAACGCTTATAGATTATTTAATGCTGAAAATTAAATATTATCAGCGCAATTTTATTTTGGAAATAATATTAATTCCCGTGATCCAAGTTTTATTATTTAACCTATAGCTGGCGGGAAGGAGAAGAGGTGGATTCCTACCTTTCTCGAGGCTATTTACGCGCAAGTAGATATAACGAACCCAACAGGAATTGGAACTCGGTTCTTCGATAAACAATTCTGAGCCATTATCCATTACCCCACCCTCACATCCAAGCTTACAACACCTGTTATTCCCAAGCGGTCACTTATCTAAGTACTCACCGGGCTCGACGTTAATTAACTTCGGTGATTGTAGGGGAACCAATGTTCCAACGTGATAATTCAATTTTATTTCATTTTGAAGTCACAGAACTTTTTAGTGACTCTAGATCTAAGTCTATTTTGCGTTTTATTATTTTTTCACTCAATACAAGACCTAAGAACCACTCAATATAGTGAATGAGATCGTAGCATGAATGTAAGCGGGGAGATAAGAAAAGCGAGTCATGAAAATATGCAAGCTGACCCTAGATTGAAGAGATGAAGCATTAAACTGTAAATCGCTTGTAGGGTTACCTTAACTTGTATACTTGGTGTTGGGGTGCTCTCCACCTTTCCACGGAAATGGACTATTCGAATCACTATATAAAATAGTAGTGATTATACCTCGAGTAAGGAAGTCGAGTGAGCGAGTCAGTTGGGTATTTCCGGTATTGCACCGGAAATGTTCTACTAGTCAATCTATCACGTCTCTACGATGATACTGTATATTAATTACCTTGTTCTGTATTCTACTAATCCTCGCCTCTTGTAAATACTTCTCTTTCCTGTCAATACACCTACTTTTATACTATTACGTTGTTTTGTATTATTTCACATAATTCTGTTACCCGACGTAACACTTGGGATATCTCTAAACATCCGCTAGGTGGCATTGTATAAAGCACTATAAAAGGAAAAAAAACTCATTCTTGTTTCTCACTTTACCTGCGGAATACTGTAGTGACAAGACGTATCTCATTATCTCTGTGGAGAGCTTAACCTTTAAGCATAAAGTGTAAGCGAACCACGAAATTAGTCTCTTCTTCTTTTGAGATATTCACCGGAATGTCGTTACAGGTTAAATCAATCAATGTTATTAAGCAAAATACAACTAGATATTTTCTGTGAAATTCCAATTTTTGGAGTCTAGGGAATAAACTGTATTTTCTTGAGAGAATACTTCTTGTCTCAATGTACTCTTATTCCTTTCTTTTTCCTATCGATTTCACCCTAAGCAAGGTAGTAAAGCCACTAATGTAGTATATTACGATGGATCTGAACAAACAACGAGGAACACGTAAATATAGAAATATAGTTTTATATTTTTATTCTTCGACGGTGACGGTTGTGTGGAGCAGGGAAGAAGCCGGAGACAGAGAGTACACACGAAGGAGCTGTCGAGAGTCGTTAGTCAGTCTATGCCTATACAGCCCAAATTTCTAGACTTTTATATCATCTTCAAACTTCTAAGTGATGCTTGTTTTTTTCCGTTGCATTTGTTTACATCTACGTCCGGATATATCTGTCAACTACAGCCTTGTATTTTGTTGACTTTTATCTACTGCCGCTACTTGACCATCGCCTTTCAAGCCGGCTGTCACTTTTTTTTTTACCTTACCTACGGCCGGATGTACCTGCCAAATTTATCCGCCGTTCAAATTATTACACTAATACGCAAGGGCTTATTGGGTGTGGAAAAATTAGGACCAGAAACATTAATAATGAACAGGAATAAAAAGAATAATTAGGAGGACAATAGAGAGCGATTGCCATTGCATTTAAATTTTTGAAGATTAAAGTTAGCTGGAAAGCATAGCGCCTAAAAGAAGTTCCACAAATAAGAAGTGAGAGAAGAAACTGTTAGCAAAGAACTAACGGCTACATTTAACCAGCTCAGCTCTAAGTTGATGAGATATCGAGGCCAGTCTAGTCAGTCAGTCAGTTAATTGCTGTACGGGATACACGCTTAGGGGATTTTGTTTCTTTTGAGTCATGACTGACTAGGAAGATTTTCCCGGAGTAGCTTGTCATTTCTTCCTGCAGTAAACTGGTTGCCAACCAAGGTTATAGAACTCAATATGTCCTGTTATACAATTCACAGGTGGAAAGAGAAGAGATGAATCAATACCTTTCCAAAGGATATTTGTGCGTAAGTGAATGAAACGAATTCAACTAGAATTCGAACTCGGCTCTAGTCTTGTATGGCGCTTAAATTCATAAAGTCTCGGCGTCATAGCGAAGAGCTCGTCATAACAATTATTTATAAATGTGACAGAGAGGCAACCTTACGGAGATTGGAAAGTTACTGAATTCAAGCTGCCAGATCCGGACCAATAATATTGCTGATTCTTCTTTGGATATATGGCAGCAATATTCTAAGCATGGACGAATGATAGACATAGATAAATATTTTTTTTATAATCATATCGCCCCAAGCAAGGCATTTTACTGCAACTGTTTTGCAGGGGGTTACATAGTAGGAAAGTTATGAGAAAAAGTGAGAGTTTATAGGGAGTGTCAGGAAGTGGGTAAGAGAAGGATGAGAAAACTGATGAGAGTGGAGTGGACGGAGAAAGGAGCATGAGATGAGATGACTATTGACTTTACATTTAAATTCTTGGAGATTGTAGCTGTCGGGGAAGCAAGTAAACGGAAGGGAATTCCACAGTGCGAGAAAAGAAGCTGGAATAGAATTTGCGTTTACATTTTATTGGTTTCACAGTAAAAGGGTGGGACCCAGTTGTTAATCTTGCTGCTCGATTAAATTCATATATAGGGGGAACCAGTGACCTAAGTTCATCGGAGCATAAGCCGTGAACGTATTTGTAGAAGAGACACAGGGAAGCCACATTGCGCCGGTGAGAAAGTGACTGTATCTGAGCTGCCAAGTCGGGATCTATGACATTACAGATTCTTCGATGGATTTTGTCAACGACGCATAGGTGGATAGCAGAAGCACCCGGCCAGATATGGCAGCAGTATTCAATGCACGAGCAGATGGTAAATTTATATATGTGCAGGATTGTTTCAGGCGGAAAAAAACATCCTGGCCCTACGCAGAGAACCGACTTTCTTAGCAGCGGATTCAACTATGAACTTTATATAGTCATTCCACTTGAGGTCTGTTGTGAGAGTTAAGCCGAGGAGACGCAGTGTATGATAGATTCTGAAGATAAAAGTGTCTCACCCGACACAGAGAACCAACATTCTTAGCAGCTAAACTAGCAATTGATTCATTGTAGTCTTTCCACTTTATATCAGCTGAGAACGTTAGTCCAAGAAGACACAACGAGTTACATTCCTGGAGGTTGGTACCAGCCATGATGTTGGAAAACAGATAACAGTCTCTCAGATGATTAACGGAGAGAAGTCTAATTTTGCAGGCGTTAAAATCAACAAGCCATCTTTTGCCCCTATTAACTGTTAATAATTTTCTTTACCATATCAATAAAGCATCACCATACACCAATAAGGAACCACTTTGTTAATGAGGGACAAGCGAATGTGTGTGGATATTATGTGTTTGGAGTCAAATAAATTTAATGATTATGGTAAAAAATGCAAAAAGGGTTAATTTTTAACTAGTTTTATGATTATGATAAAAATTGCAAAAAGGGGTTAATTTTTAACTAGTTAAAAAAAAAACAAAAAACAAAAGAACATATTAACACACACATCGTTGTAAATATAGTGTATTACTAAAATGCAATATAGAGTTCAGCAGTTTCGCGAACGTTAGAAAATCCTCACTAGAAAAAAAATAACGAAACAAATGATAGAGAGATGAAAACGATTATTCCATGTATTCGAATGAAAGATGCTTGAGTAATTTGAGAAGCGCAAACAATGGTTTCAATTAAATGTTATATTGCAATAAACTTGTCGATCCTAATTGGGGATTGGCATCGGTCATCATAAAAAAGTAAAAGAACAAAGATAAAATGTAGAAAAAATTAATTTATCAAAGTATATGTAGCAGATGCCTTTTTTATTCGGTTATGAATTGTTGGACATAACGTTTTATCAATTAAGGTGAAGAGAAGGGAATTTTTATAAAACTTCCACTTAAATTTGTCAGTGAATATTTTTGCCTCCTAGTGAACACACAGGGCAGAAACCGCTTGCAATGATCGAGCAAAATCAAAAACAAAACAAATTTAAAAATTTAATCACTCTCCTTCACAGAGTGGTAGTCGGTAAAATTTCACCACCAAGAGCAAAAGTAATCAATTCAGTCTATATACGTTGTGTTGTTTAACACCACGAGAAGAAACTTTTCTCTCGGTGGAACGATATCTAATTTGATTTTCAAACTATTGTATTAGTCGCACTAAAACAGTGGAAACGAACAAGCCGACGCAGCCGACATAGCTGACGTACACACTACGACAACCGTCACCAAGCACTCTTTTGAGCCACTACCATATTCACCAGTCGTAAAAAGATAGTACCATAGTCCTACAGCCACATATCTTACCTCATAAGATATTGTGACAATGTCATATATTTATGTTTTCAAAATTATATACCTATTAGCAAAAACTTGCATGTATTACTTAGTTAAGACAGTGTAATAGATACATATTAAGACATAGAAAAGAGAAAGGTGCTAAGGTCATTAGCGTGTTCGTACCTGGCGTCAGTAACTTTTAGAATTCTTTTTTAAAATCAGTTCACCCCCAACTAAGGCAGAGTTCTCACTAGTGGGCAGGGGATGATTACAGTGAGAAAAAAACAAAAAAAAAACAAAAACAAAACAAAAAAAAAAACAAACAAACAGAGCAGAGGTGACGGTGAAGAACGCATAAGAGATGGATGGGATTTAGGTAGGTAGAAGATAGCAATTGACGTTGCATTTAATTTTTTGGAGATTGTAGTTAGCAAGTACATGATCGGGAGTTCCACAGATGTGAATTGCGAGAAAGAAAACTATTAAAGTAGAAGTGAATGTAACATTTGACTATTTTGACAGTATAAGGGTGGGACCTTTATGCCAATCTAGTAGCACCAGTAAATCTATGGGAAAGGAGCTCGTCAGAGCAGAAACCGTGAAAATATTTGTAAAGACAGGGGCAAGTCACATCACGTCAGTGAGAAAGAGACTTTTAAAAAATTATTGCATTTTAACTGGACAGTCGTTTAGTTGTATGGTGTCCACGTGCTTGTATTGGCTTTTAAAATTCTATTTCTGTGCCAAACTCGTCTAAACGAAATATAAACAAGAGCAGGCAATGACCTCAAACCTCCGCCGAGGCATTACCGACATCAACACAGTGATTAGCAAGAGACTGTTATTAAAATGAAAATAACTGCAATGAATTTGACCATTTTCTACAGTGAAAATACAAAAAAAAAAACCTAAGTAAATAAATAAAAGTGAAATTAAAAAATAGGCTTCAAAAATTATGGAAGAGTTCGTTTTTATTTTGTAATATCCTAAAATTGTATTTTGACTCATTTTTTGTATATTCCATCTTTATTTTATTTTATTTTATTTTGTTTATTTATTTGTTTGTTTGTTTGTTTAATTATCTATTTTTCTTTTGGGTAATAAATATAAAATTTATATTGTAAATATTTTCGTGGAAAAAAGTGCTTTCAAAAAATGTTATGACGCAAAGCAATCTAGGGGGTAATTCAGTATTTGGCATGTGAAATGTACAAAAACTATTAGTAAAAAAAAAGTGGGGGAGACAACCCAGAAACTTTAGCCCGTATCGGATAAAACCAAAAATCTAACCAGTTCATGCCAGTCATGAGGCCAATCATCCCTCAAAGTTTCATCCGAATTCACCCAGCAGATGTTGAGATATATTGATCACGGACAGACAAACAAACAACGATCAAAACAATACATCCGCCTCAAGGCGGAGATAATAAACCCGTTTAACTTTTACGGACACATTGCTAGTTGGAAAACTGATATGTCCCGGAAAGGGTAGATATTTATATCGTTCGAGGTAGTTAAGCGGTTTAGGTAAATGCAACCGGGCTGGACAATCTAGTACGTAGACGTAATGAACGGTACTCGTCGTATGCTGTGTCTGAGGTGTAGGCGTAGTCAACAGACGTAGAATAATAGTCGTAGACCTCTAGCGGTAGACCTATGACCATAGACCTCTCTGCGTCCTAGTGTTCGTTCATATTTATGGCTGACACCAGCCAATCAAATTGTTATGAGGGGGAACCAAGGTGTGTTCATATTCATTACATCAAAAACCTATTTCAATGAATTTCTATAGATAATTTTTGAACTGTCGCTATATATGTAACCCTTAAAATAAAATGCTTATATATTTCTGACTTTATAGCACGGGTTACATAAACAGCCAGTTCAAATTTTAAAACGTCTAGTTCTTTCTTGTCATATATTTCTACATTCAAATAAACTAATGAATTATTATACGTGGTCTGATCAAAAAATATCAGGAATGGTGATATAAAAAAAAACAAACTACAACACATATCATTTCGGCATTTAATTTCATCAGAAGTAGCCATCCTATGGGGCCAAACGCTTTAGCCATTTATAGAAGCATTCATGGATTTTCTTTTTTATTAGCGAGCAGCTGCTTCGACCCTTTCTCTTGGATTTCCCCTATATCTTTTCCTTTCAAATGGGATTTGATTTTTGAAGAGGAAATAGTCGAAAGAGGAACTCTAAGGAATATGACGATTGTTGAACCTGGGGAAAGTTGACCTTGGCCCCCAAACAGCGAAACCTCGTCTGAGTTGCTATCCGCTTTTAGGCAGAGTGTCCGACAATATCAGAATTCCTTCTGAGCGAAGTTAATCCCCAGAAAGCAATATCGGTATTTAGCTGCCTCCCAACTTAAGATAAAATGTGGCACAAGGCCTTTTTAATGTGAGTAATCCGAAACATATAGCTCGAGCAAAAATCAAATGTCTATTTTTCCCCAGACGAGACTCTACCCTTCGGCGAAGCCTTGACTACAGAGAGGCCAACAGTGTCAAAATTGCTTCTGAGCGAAGTTAATCCCTAGGCGACAATATTCCCCCACCTCACAATAGTGTCCAACTTATTTATGGGGATTGGGACATACCCATTATTGTTCATAAGTACGTATATAACAAAAACAAAAGAATGTAAGTTAACAGACGTCTTTCTTACACGTTTTTCTCCATTTTTTTATTCGAAAACTGATTCCTATAACGATTCCTGAAACTGATTCCTATAACGAAGGGAGTCTTCTAGTAAACAATACGTTTGTGAATTTCGACCCTAACTTTTTGAAAAATGGTATTATTCATTTTTATACAGAATTTTAAATATTTTTTTGATCATTTCACAAAACATGAATTTACGCCCTTTTAGTCTCAGACTGACGATATATAATCACTAGAGTGAATGAAATGAGCGTTTGACATATGAGCTCAATAAATTCTACCTGTGATATCGTAAACAGCTCATAACGCAATAAACAGCGAAGCAATCCAGGTAGAAACTGACTACATTTATAGCGTTCGTCTTTGATCTAAGTGCATCCTGCGGCGTTGTCAAACATTTTCGCTCCGTATTTTCAAACTTCAAACGTTAATTTTTATTCTAACAGTATTTTAAGTGTTTCCTGTGCAGCAAAACAACTGAAATCGCTTAAAAAGATTTCCTTTGCTCCCTTCTCGCTTCCTCCGGTTTCTTCTCGTCTCTTCTCGTCTCTTCCTCTCTCATCTCGTCTCTTCTCGTCTCTTCCTCTCTCATCTCGTCTCTTCTCGTCTTTTTTCTCTTTCTTTTATCACAGTTTTTTTCCGTTTCAGTCTGCCCGCATCTGTAAAAAACAGTTGGTAACATATTGCAGGTCATTTTACATGTGCACAAATATACTGTCTCTGGTAGTTTTGAGCTTTTATGCGCCGTATCTGGGGTGATCATGGTTCTCCACAACTTCATGTTCCTTGTAGCTATAAGCAATATTTGACTGTTTACTACTCCTTTTGTTCGCACTGTCATACTTTCATACAAACCCATTAGATAGATTCTTCTATGTGCCCTGTCCTTTCAGGACGTAGGCGATCATGGCTTTTCATGTCTGCACGCTTTCTCCTGTAACACCACGCAACCCTCGATCTGTCATCCACCTGTTCAGGCCCTTCAAATATATTATCCGCTGCTTTCCCCTGTCTCTTTTTCCGTCTATCTGGCCTGTTAGTATCAGGTTCTCGAAGCCCTCTTTCCTCATTGCCTGTCCCAGGAACTTCAGCTGCCTCTTCCTGATGCTCAGTATTAATCTTCTTTTCGTTTCCATCCTTTCCAAAACCTCATCATTGCTTACATGCTCAATTCATGATATCCGCAGCATCCTTCTATAGAATCACACTTCAGTTACTTTAAGTCTTTCCTTCATCTTTAATGATATTGTCCAGCATTCACTGCCATATTGAAGAACTAACATCACATAGCAATCCAGTACTCTTTTCTTTGTTTCTAGCGAAATTTTTCTGTCACACTTTCAGCGGACCTCAAATGGTATGATTATATCGAATCCATTGCTAAATCCGCTGCTATGAAAGTCGGTTCTCTGTGTAGGGCCCGGAAGTTTTTTCCGTCTAAATCTATCCTGCACATATATAAATCTACCATCCGCCCGTGCATTGAATACTGCTGCCATATATGGTTGGGTGCCCCTGCTATTCTCCTCGGGCTTCTCGATAAGGTTCAGAGGAGGGTCTGTTATGTGATAGATACCAACTTGGCAGACCGCCTGCAATCTCTCTCCCACCGGCGCGACGTGGCTTCCCTGTGTCTCTTCTATAAATACTTTCACGGCTTCTGCTCCGATGAACTTAGATCACTGGTGCGCCCTAAATACGAATTTGCACGAGATATTAGATTAGCAACTAAATCCCACCCTTTTACAGTGAAACCGATAAAATGCAACCGCAACTTCTACTCCAACAGTTTCTTTCCTCGCACTTCCTGACTGTGGAATTCCCTTCCACACTATTGCTTCCCCGACGGCTACAATCTCCAGGAGTTTAAATGTAAGGTTAATAGACACCTCCTAACACACTAACCTGCTCCCATTCTATCAAACACTCTTCCCATCTACCCAACCCTCATCCTCGGTATCCTTACTCATCTGTCACCTTCCTCCTGACATTCCCTATGTCTAACCACTCCTTCTCTTTACCTTCCCCTATGTAGCCCCATGCGCAATAGTGGCAGTGGAATGCCTTGCTTGGGGTGAAATGATTAAAAAAAAAAAAAAACTTAATACTCTACTCAACTTCTGGAAGGCGTCTTTTACCATGCCAATTTGCCTTCGGATCTCGATGTCGCACTTTCTGTCTTTTGTTAGAACACTTGCTAGGTATTTAAATTTTTGTACCTGCTTTATTTTAGTGTCCCCAACCTGTATTTGGCATTTTGGGCTTCTCTTGTTGCTGATGACCATGCATTCGGTTTCCCTTTATTCGCACTGTCATTTTGTCATACAAACCCATTAGATAAATTACTCAGTTTCATTCTGGCTCTCCTGTCTTGTGAGTGTTAAAATCTTAAGGCAATCTTTCCTCATTATGTATTCCTAAAATTTTAACTGTATTTTTCTGATTTTAAGTATAAGATCATTTTTAGTTTCCATTTTCCTTAAAGTCTCATCGTTTACATGTCCATTCCATGTATATTCAGCGCCTGTATGTCGCTTCAGAGAAAGGGTTGATAAGCCGTAAAAAAATCTCCGCCTATTCAAGTTTCTTTTTCCTTAAAAAAAAAAACTTCCAGTATTTATTACCACAGAGGAGGATTGATATTGCATGGCATTTCCGTACACTTTTCTTTCTAGGTCCTGGGCATGATGGTAAACTGCATCCGGCAGTAAGGCCTCTGATTGGAAGGTTGTGAAGAGCATGGAACCACTTCTTAATTGCTGTTGTTCTCAGGTCCATCCTAACCCGGAGTGGTAGTACCTGTTAGGGTCTCAGCTATGGGCAAATAGTTAACCCCCAAACTGGGGTCAAAACACTATGAAAGTATAAAAATAGACTTTTATAGAAATATATACATAAAAATAGACTTTTATAGAAAAAATATTACCAACAATACATTTTTGAAGAAAAATATTATTACCATAACACATTTTTTCAGGAAAAACATTATTTTCGGCAATACATTTTTGAATACAAAACTAGAGGACATTTTCAGTTTTCTAAAAAAAAAAATTAAAAATAAAAAAAATTAAAAAAAAAACTTTTCATTAAAATCTGGGTAAATCTACCTTTTCACCATAACCAAACATTAAAGAAATGCCTTAAAACACTACCTTTTTGGCATTAAATAACCCACAGAGGTGTTGATATACCGTTAAACAAAACTCAAACTCAAACTCAAACTTGTCTTTCTTTTTCCCATCGTAATATATATTTTTTTCTTTTTCTTTCTTCGGATGTGCGTTGTGGTGCAGTGGATATTGGCTCGGAACGAGAAATCGGGAAGCCGAGTTCGAATTCCAGCCGAATCCATTGCATTCACTTACGCGCAAATACCCTTGGGAAAGGTATTAATCCGTCTCTTCCTTCTAGTTATGGGTTAAATAACAGGATAGATTGGGTTCTATAACCTTGGCTGGCAACCAGTCTACCGCAGAAAGCAATGGCAACCTACTGCGGGATAATCTTCTGCCCAGTCAGTCATGTCTCTTTCGAGACATGATCGCCCAAGCGTGTTTCACGTATGGCACTTAACTGACTGACTGAATATATTTTTTATAGTTTCTCGAAGACAGCATTCACCATTCCAAAGTGTCTTCCTAATTCTTTGTCATAGTTATTAAACTATCCAGATAAGGAACCTCATATATCCGATCTGAAAAAAAATTTCGGTTCTTTGTATTGCTTCAGTAAGTATCTGACTTCCCCCTTCTGTACTACTGTTCAACTTGAGATCCTCGATGAAATCGAAAAGCAGATCTGGAATATAATCGATTTTGATTTGCCAGCCCGCCTTCTCACCGACGTGATGTGGTTTCCCTCTGTCTTTTCTACAAGTATTTTCACGGCAACTTCTCTGACGAGCTTCGTTTCCAGGTTCCCCGACCACATGTATTTACATGTGCTACTAGATTGTCATCTAAGTCCCACACTTTTACCGTTGAAATAGTTAAATGTAACCGCCTCTTCTACTCTAACAGTTTCTTTTCTCGCACTTATCGTTTGTGGAACTTTCTTCTGTTTGCTTGCTTTCCTGATAACTTTAAGTATAAATGCAATATCAGTTGCCATCTTCTATCTCCTTGATACCCATTCTTCTATTATCCTTTCTTCGACATCCCCTGTATGTTTTTTTTTTTAACTGCAACCCTCTGTGCACCAGTGGCAGTCTTGTCTTGCTTGGGGTGAAATGATTATAAAAATAAAATAAAATAAAAAACTCAATCTTTACAAAAGCTGGACTAGAAAAGAAATTGTGCATTGCTACCATATCCTGACTGGAGCTGCCCAGTCCTTTCTGTCTTGTTCAAAAGACTTTACGCGGACTTATGGGTGATGAATTATTTCCATTCAACAACCTCTTTCTCACTGGCGAAACGTTGCGAACCTCTCACTGCGCTGTCGCTACTTTCATGACCTGTGTTCTGACGAGCGACATTATCTAGTCCTGCCGCCAGCAATGACCTTTACTACCGGTACCTTCAATGCCACATAGACAAGCGGAAATCAGTTACATTTCCTTTGTATTCCAATAGGATAAGGGCCAACGGCCTATCACGTTGAATACACCGGTTCTCGCTCGATCACCGAAATTAAGCAACGATGAGCCTGGTCAGTACTTAGATGGGTGACCGTTTGGGAATACTAGGTGCTGTAAGCGTTTAGTGATGGATGTGAGTTGTGGTGCAGTGGATATCGGCTCGGAAAGAGAAATCGGTGAGCCGAGTTCGAATTCCAGTTGAATACCCTGCATTCACTTAAGCACTGATACCCTTGGGAAATGTATTAATCCGTCCCTTCCCTCCAGTTATGGGTTAAATAACAAGGGTAGAAATTAGGAACCCTGCCCTAAAAAAAACAGAAAAAAAACAAAAAACAAATCATAATGAATCTTGATACTCGAAAAGAAAACAGTATTACTAGACACAAAACTTATATAAAAACAACAATAAAATTGTTGAAAGAAAAGGGTATTACCAGCAATAAATAAATAAATAAATTAGTTGGCATTAAATGACCCGCCGAGGTGTTGATATGCCATAAAAACAAAACAACCAACCAATAGTAGAGAGTAAGTTCCATTCGGACAGCTTCTTACCAAGAACGGCAGTTCTGCTAGGATGTCTGTTCCACAGACTCCCTTCTTCTTCTTCATGTGCCGTGTCCCTTCAGGACGTAGGCGATCATGAACTTCCACTTAGCTCTGTCTCTTGTCGCTCTCAATAATTTTTCTCTTGGTATCTCTTCTAATCCCCGCTCCTTCAAACATTTGCTCAGACCTAACAAGTACGTCTCGCGATGCTTTCTCGTCTCTCCTTTCATTTATCCGAGCTGTGAGTATCAAGTTCTCCAGACCTTCCCTCCTCATTACGTATCCCAGGAACCTCATTTGTCTCTTCCTGATATTTATTATCAGTTTTGTTCTTGTTTGCATCCTCTCCAAGACCTCATCATTGCTCTGTCTATGGCATCCTCAGCATCCTTCTGTAAAACCACATTTCTGCTGCCTCAAGCCTCTCCTTCATTTTTGAGATCGTCCAGCATTCACTTCCATACAGAAGAACAGATATCACATATCAATCCAGCACTCTTTGTTTCTAATGAGATTTTCCTGTCTTTCAGTGTTTTGGTTAGCTTCTGAAATGCGTCTTTGGCCGTGCCAATGTGTCTTTGGATCTCCGTGTCGCATTTTCCATCCTCTGTCAAAACACCTCCCAGGTATTTGAATTTTTTTATTTGTTTTATTTTAGATTCTCTAACTTGTCAGTTGGCATATTGGGCTCCTCTTTTTGCTGATGACCATAGAATGTTTTACTAATCATTATAATCCTGACATTTTTAAGTCTACGGTTAACCGTTATCTTTACTGCACATAACTTCTTGCTTTTTCTTTTACACTGTCCAGAATATTTCTATTAAGTTCAATCTTGGCATTCTGCCGGGGTTCCTTCCCAACTATCTTGTCATCAGTTGGCTGTGAACTTGAGCCGTTTACCTCTTTCGGTGAATTGCATTAACAATGTCATTTAATATCAGTGTATTTTAAAAATTTAAGTCAAGGAAACACAGAAATAGAAATAAAAAAAGTCTTTTTATAGAAACATGTCGCCTAGTTGTGAAATGTGCGTGAAGATGTCTATAGACGCTGTTTAGGCTTTAAAAGCTTTCAGGCGTACTGCTATAAAAGCTGAGTGCAACCATATTTACGAGGTATTGATATAAAGCAACTTGCGTGAACCTGAGATAAGGCCGGAAATCCCCGGTGAGCGCGCGAAGCGACTGAACATCCATTACCATACATTACTTGGGGAGAGATGCTTGAAATATTCGATGAGACACGGAAAACGTTAGGAAAACATATTAAGAGAGCAATCAACATGTTCAAATTACTCAATATTTTGAGTCGCACTTCGCGCACACACGTACAAGCACACACAGATGCATACACGCTCGCACATACACGGGTAAACACGCATATTTAAGTCTCTCGATATATATATATATATATATATATATATATATATATATATATATATCCAGTTAAAACGAAACCGTAGACTGAAAGAAAAATGAATGGATGTAAGTCAAATTTTGATTTCTTGGTATCGATATCAAATAAGTTTTTTGCATCGCAAACTGAATTTTGAAGACTAAATAATTCCTCTGAGTAAATGGTATCATGGCTGAGACTAAGAACTACAATTATATCTACTTAGAGCCAAACCTGAAGGAAAAACCAAAATAAAAGGGCTGAAAAAATACAGACATACAGGCAGATAAACAGATACACATACAAACATCTTGCCTTTTTATATATATATATATATATATATATATATATATACAGGCAGATAAACAGATACACATACAAACATCTTGCCTTTTATATATATATATATATATATATATATATATATATAGGAAAGAATATTAATAAAAAGTTTTGAATTTAAAAATGTACTTTTTTTGAACAGTATTTGTTTATTTTTATTATATTTTATATTTCAGACCGCCCTCGGTCCTTCATCAGAAACAACTGATTTTTAAATTTGAATTAGAAACGTATTTCACGATAGCGTTCGAATATTTTTTTTGTTTACATCACGTGGTGTGTTTTTTCACAACATGTGGCACGTCCGTAGAGAAAGTCTGTTTGTTTTAGATAAAAATTTCTTGGAATATCTGAAAAAAATTTTTTAGCTATTGAAATATTTGTAAAGATTCAACACACCTAAGTCCCTATTTAACCCTAGCTTGTGTGTATTTAATTTTAAAATCCAGTATGTTTCTTTCTTTCTGCGTGTGTATGTAGAACTAAAATTGGAGTCTATTAGTAAACATTTGCAATTTTCTAAAGTATGATCAGGTTGATTAAAATGGGCTGCAATTGGGGAGTATACATTTTTTTGTCGTATATTTAGTTTGTGATTATTGAAGCGAAATCTAAAGCTATTACCGGATTCGCCGATATATCCACTGTTGGGGCAAATTGAGCAGAAGAGAAAGTAGATTATGTTTTTGCTGTCACAAGTAAGGTTTGGTGGGTGTAATTTTATTTTGGTGTTGGGTACAGAGAATGTTTTGTCTGTTATTAAATGTTTACAAATTAAACAGCGAGGCTTCCCACATTTTAAATTCCCTGATAGGTTTGTATTATTTAAATATTTGTTAGAAGTGAGGATAGTTGAGAGGTTGGGTGTTTGTTTCTTTGCATTTATGGGTGGTTTATCGAAAATGTCTTTGATGTTTTTGTTTGATTGGAGGTTCCTGTAATCATTTTTTAAATTTTTGATAAGTGTGTAGGAATATTGATTATGGTTAAAAACCATGGGAATTCGGTTGTTATCTTTTCGTTTTTTGTATGTGAGAAGTGTGCTACGATCTATGTGGATGGTTTTATGTAGTGCTTCCTTTATTATTTTTATTGGATATTTACATTTTAGAAACTGTTTTATTGGGTTGTTAATGTTGTTTAGAAAATCTGGATGGTCTGAGCAAATGCGTTTTATTCTAATAAATGAGCTGTATACGATAGATTTTTTTAATTTGAGGGGATGGCAACTGTTAAAGTGTAGGAATTTATGTTGGTTTGTGGGTTTGTTGTATAGACTGGTGGAAAGTGTATGTTTATTTAATTTTACCATGACGTCTAAGAAAGGGACGGATGTGTATGAGTACTCCATGGTAAATTTGATCGGATAAAAATTGTGGATTTTTATAAAAAACAAACAGACAGATAAACAGACACACACACAAACATCTTGCCTTATATATATATATATATATATATATATATATATATATATATATATATATAATCGATTTTCTGCACTATTGTAAGAACTGCAACCTTAAAACTTCTGAACATCGTTTCTTATGTCTTTGTCCATGAGTGTATCAAATTTGATTAAAATCGGACCACTTCTTCTATAACCCGATTTTTTTCGATTATCGATTTTCGATATTTATCGGGGGTACCTCGACACAAAACCTTGCTAAGAACACTCGCAGACGCTTATAGTACAATTGTGTAAATTTTCAAGAAAATCGGTTCAGCCGTTTCGGAGTCTATAGGTAACGGACGGACACACACACACACACACACACACACACACACACACACAAATTTCCATTTATAAATAGTTTTTTATATATATATACAGAACCAGGAGAGAAAATAATTTTTTTTCCCGTCCAAAACATTAATTTAAAACAGTGCTCGATATATGATGTATAGAGATGTGAATATTTATAAATTATGTTTTAGAACATGTACATAATTTTTTCTATATATGTCCTCTTCTCTACAATCATATGTTTGTTTCAATGTTGGGATTCCAACATATCACCAGGAGCAAAGAGGTATTAGATCTTACTTTAAGGATTTATTAGATCGATTTTTCTATAGCATTTTTTTTTTTTATAATAAAAATTTCGTTTAATTTTGATTTTTCCAGTATGGAATATTTTTGTATTTAAGTAAAGTTATTGCGTTAAGTAAGGTTATTGGTGTAGGCTTTAGTAATAGTTTGGGAGCTTGTTTATTTATTTAATTTTACGTTTTATTCATTTAGATGTTTTTGTGGGTATTAGACTTTCCTTTAAGGATTTATTGGATCAATTTTTCTATAGCATTTTTAATCTTTTATAATAAGAATATCTAATCAAACTCTTAGTATTTCTTAGCATGATTGTAGGGTTAGGTCCCTAATGTGCTTGCAGTTTACTGTGGTTTTGTGCCTCTGATTTCAAAGCTTGTTACTATTTATATATTTAAGGATCTCTATTTTTTCTTTTATAGATTTTGATGTTCTTGCTTTATTGAGGATTTTCCATTTGACCTTAGATGTTTTATTTTCGTTTTTAATTTCTAAAAGTATTTTGGAGAGAGATGTCATGTTTTGTTTTTCTTTGTTATTGAAGGATGAGCGCTTTTAAATACGTTCTTGGTATTCCCAATATATATTTTTTTATCTTTAGGATTTTCTATGGATGAAATTGAACACATATATATCAGAGATTTCTTCAGACATTTATTGGTCATATGGCATTGGTTGGGGTTTCTACAGTTACAGAGGTTGTTATCATGGGACGGACTTGTATTAGTGTTGGATTTATTTTTACAGTGTATTTTTAATATTTTAGTGTGATGCATTTTGATTATTTTTTTTCTAGATTATTGGAACAGCTGTAGCTTAATTTTATCGTATTTTTATTGAAGATTTTGCTCAGAGGGTTATTTTTGAGAAAGTGCTTCTCTACTAATTTAAGAAATTTATGTCCCAGCTTGAAATTCACTGATTGATTGAAGGGAGGGTTATACCATATTATTTTGCTGGTTCTATTTTTGCTTTTTGGACTTTTGAATTTTTCAACAAAACTGATTTTTGATTTTTGATTTATACCCGCTTTCACTAAGGATTCTATTATAAATTACCTTGTGCTTATCAAATATCTCTTTGTTGGATGAGTGTGTGTTAATGCGACGTTCAACTGATGATGGGATGTGCTTAATAATGGATGGTGGGTGATTAGAGTTGGGGTATATATATATTGGGTTAGCGTTGTTTTTCATGTAAGGTTAAAAACACACAAAACTGACCACTCCACACGCCGCTTTCTTAGAACTTCTAACCAAAAGATATACCCGACCGATAAAAACGTACATTCCAAGAGATAATACCATTAATCAACAATTTCGCACTTACACACCAAGTTCTTCAAAAGTCTAACGGTCAAAACGAAAGACACATTCCCTTAATTATCAATAACCCCAACCAACCCCACAACAACAACGAACCAAATATAAACAGAGGATGATTCCAACTCTCACTCTTTCCTCCTGATGATATGTTGGAATCCTAACATTGAAACAAACATATGATTGTAGAGAAGAGGACATATATAGAAAACATTATGCACATGTTCTAAAACATAATTTATAATATATATATATATATATATATATATATATATATATATATATATATTGTGGAAAGTGAATCTTTAAAAATGGTCCAATAATAAAAAAAGTTCTTTTTGAAAGCTTATTCTGCTGACATTTCTTTTATTATTCAAAAAGAGACTATTTTAAAGAATTTGTACTCAAACATGACAGATTTTGCATGTAATAGTCAAATGGATTGTAGAAAGGGAATCTTTAAAAATGGTCCAATAAAAATAAAAGTTTTGAAAACTTATTCTGCTAAAATTTCTTTTATTAATAAAAAATTATGATTGGACCATTTTAAAAGATTCCCTTTATATATATATATATATATATATAATAAAATAGATAACCTAAAGAGCCAACAAACCTACCTAGGTTTCACCTAACCGGATCTTCAGTTAGCCAGCCTTCCCTGAAGATCCGGTTAGGTGAAACCTAGGTAGGTTTGTTGGCTCTTTAGGTTATCTATTTTGTCATCTCTGCTTACGTATTGCGCGCTTTTTGTTATAGATTACTCGTCTCGGTGTTTTTCTTTGGGCTTCGTACTTTGAGTGATGTCTACGTGCTTAGCTCTTTCTTTTTTACATCCTTTTCTTTTTTTACATCCATTTTTTCCTTCTGCATATATACTCGGAGGGTTTTTCGAAACGAGTATAGTGATAAGTTTACATTTATATATATATATATATATATATATATATATATATATATATAGAGAGAGAGAGAGAGAGAGAGAGAGAGAAGTTTATAAAGAAAAACTCAACACGTCATATTAGTTATAAACTATAGTTCATTTCAGTGAGCTTAACTAGCTCATTAAAAAAAGAAATCAGTAAATATGTAAACTTAAACAAAATCACATGGTAAGTATATGTGGGAATGTACACATAGGTATATGTGGATAAAAGTTAGTATAAGTAAGTGGGTTGACCTGATGGGGTCAAATAGACGCCTAAAGTCAGGGGAATTGTTTTGTTTTCAGAGGTCATGCCATCTAAAGCAGTCAAAATAACTTCAAACGGATACTACCCATATTTGGAACTGGACTCTATCTCTCTTCTGTCTCCCCGCCTTGCATTTAGTGTCATTTATTTATTTCTTTGTAATTTTATGTTTATTATTATTATTTCTATTATGTTCCCTCTTCATTTTAAGAAAAAGCTCATTACGGCAGAAATTTTATGCCAGATGGAGGAAATATTGTAAAAGAGTCTGATGATATGAACTATAGTTTATAACTAATATGACGTGTTGAGTTTTCCTTTATAAACTTCATATCACTCTGGTTAACACCCATCGAGCTCTCTATATGGATTTACCTATTAATAATTTATATTAAGGAAATCTTGTTGGATTATCTTCACCATTTACGGACTGACAACTATACCTATATATATATATATATATATATATATATATATATATATATATATAATTTACAAATGTGTAATGCCTATCTTTATGTAGTGGATAGCAAAAAGATAAACCGGTGCTGGTATCATATGTTTCCCACCTCGGCAAGAGTATATTTATAGATATAGATATTCGGCTATTGATTGAAACTAATTATTTTCCCTGACCCTAATTCTACCCGAACCCGAACCCTAACCCTAACTAGACAGTTATAATACTTACATATAATCCGCTTTTTAAGGTAGGCTATGTGCGTTGTGGTGCTGTGGATATCGGCTTGGAACAAGAAATCGGGGATCCGAGGTCGAATTTCAGTTGAATACATTGCATTCACTTACGCACAAATATCCTTGGTAATGGTATTAATCCGTCTCTTCCCTCCAGTTATGGGTTAAAAAACAGGACAGGTTGGGTTCTATAGCCTTGGCTAGCAACCCGTCTACCGCAGAAAGTAATGGCAACCTATTGCGGTATAATCTTCTGCCCAGTCAGTCATGTCTCTAAAGAGACATGATCGCCCAAAGCGTGTGTCATGCATGGCACTCAACTGACTAGGTTGGCATCCAGGTCCCATCTTTTTGCCGTTCAAATAGTTAAATGTAACCGATCGCCCAAGCATGATCGCCCAAGCATGTATCATGTATGGCATTTAACTGTCTGACTGACTAAAGATAGGCTACATACTATACCAGTGACAGAATTTCGTAGGCCATATTCAAAACGCAGGCCAAATATTATAAAGGTACCGATGAATCTAAACTAAGAGCATCAAAGGAGAGAAAATTGTGGAGAGTCATGACCGTTATTTTTGGCGGCACGGTTAAACGCGTAATAGGATAAATATAAGCTGTAAACTGTTTGTTCTATCATTTTATGCCCAGCCTGTAAATATCCTTTATCGAGGCGATGTTTTGTTGCTTGAAATCTCCTATTCATTTTCACGCCTCGTCACTTAGTACGACGCCCGTATCTTTTAATGCATTTTCGCGTCTTGTTCAACAACGTCGAACAGATAAATGTTTCAGCAGAAATCCCAACCGGATATCCGGTAGGCAATAGATAAACGGAACAAAACAACACAAATCAAAATAGTGCTTTGAAAATGTTGATTTTATAAGCATATTTGCATTTTCTCAAATTTCCTATGAATTCCTATTTACCGATCTTCAAACATCATAGTTCTTCTAATTTTTTTTTAATTTAATTTTTTTTTCTTTTCTTTTAAATTTACAGTGATATCAACCATAATGCAGTAAGGTTTACCCTAATATACATTTAAGCATATATTCCAATGAATAATTTTTTTTCAACTGGCTTTTATTAAGTATAACGTCCCATTAAGATTAACGTATGAGATGTAATAAAATACCGAATATGACTTTTGTAAAACAAAAGGTATGCTAAAATCAACAAAAAGTACCAATCCACATTGAAACAGAGATATACATTCTTCCAGTTGTTTTATATGGTTTATATTATGTGACATGAATTTAAAAACGCAACAAGATTTCAAATCCACACCAAAGCGGAGATAGACGTTATATACATCCTTCTAGTTGTTTTATATGGTTTATATTATGTGATAATAACTTAAAAGACTTTATAGCATAAAATTAGTTAAAACAGTTAAGGTTGTAAAAGAAAGTGTGCTCAACGTTACTGTATTCTTCTCCTTCTATGTGCCTTGTCCTTTCAGTACGTAGGCGAACATGGCCTTCCACGTCTCCCTATCCCTGGTGGCTCTTAGCACACTGTCTCCTGTAACATCACGCAACCCCAGTTCTGTCATCCACCTGCTCAGGCCCTTCAAATATGTTATCCGCTACTTTTCTCTGTCTCTTTTTCCCTCTATCTGGCCTGTTAGTAGCAAGTTCTCCAAGCCCTCCTTCCTCATTGCACGTCCCAGGAACTTTAGTTGTCTCTTCCTGATTCTCAATATTAATTTCCTTTTTGTTTCCATCCTTACTAAAATCTCATCATTGCTCATATGCTCGGTCCATGATATCAGCAGCATCCTTCAGCTGTTTCAAGTTTTTCCTTCATCTTTGATGATATTGTCCAGCATTCACTGCCATATTGAAGAACCGACATCACATAGCAAAGAAAGGAATATAACTGCATGATGACTGTTAGTTTCACGTTTCAATGTGGTCTTCCGTCCAGGTAACCACACAGTCTTACATCCACACTAACTCTCTCAGTCTGTCTGTGAGTGTGTCTGTCTCTTCGTTTCTCTTTCTTGCTCACCCTCTCTCTGTCTTCAAAAATTCCTGTTCGGTTATAAAATTAAAAATGATGAAAATCAGGCACCGACTATTGCAATGATTTACAGAGACTAAAAAAGGATGGATATTTATTCAATTTTGGTTGTCTGATAAAGGATGTGCGTTGTGGTGCAGTGGATATCGGCTCGGAACGAGAATTCGGGTATCCGAGTTCAAATTCCAATTGAATTCATTGCATTCACTTACGCGCACATACCCTACCCTTGGGAAAGGTATTAATCCGTCCCTTCCCTCTAGTTATAGGTTAAATAACAGGACAGATTAGGTTTTTTAGCCTTGGCTGAAAACCAATCTACCGCAGAAAGCAATGGCAACCTACTGCGGGATAATCTTCTACCCAGTCAGTCATGTCTCTTTCGAGACATGATCGCCCAAGAGTGTATTGCGTATGACACTTAACTGACCGATTGACTGATAAAGGGCTGTGTGCGTGAGGAGAGGTTGATTTTCAATATTGTAGAAGCTTTTATGTACAGCACTAATCTTTCAACTTAAATCTTGACTCAAAATCCTGAATTTTATCTAAATTTTAATTTAGGGTGTGTGAAAATCAAATCCCCCGGCATCCAAAAATATGACCAATAACATAAACATCACACATTTTTTAAAATCTTAAATGCTTTTGGATCCGAAAAAGAAAATGTCAGCATCCCCATCGCTGGAAAACCACCAAAGTATTGAGGAGTAGTTTTCATGCTATGTCGGTTGCTAATCGACTTAACGCACCCAAAATGTTCCACTGTAAGCTGACTCCTTAGTATTCGGCTAACTGCCGACTAATATCAGCTGCCTAGTAGCTCTACTGAACTTCAATGGAACTCTAAAGAACTCTCTAGAGCTTCTAAGAACTCCGATGAACTTCTCAAGAACTTTTCGAGTTAACTTCCTGTTAACTCTTATTAATATAGGAGAGAGAATCCATTATCTGAGGAATATGTGCGTTTCACCATAACACAAAGAAACAATGCATGCCTATAGACACAATGTTATTGACCCTAAGAAGTGCTTTGGTAATGGGTTATGAAAGCCGACATCACTCAAAATATATGGAATAAATCGTCTGTATACCTGTTTCCCTGATAGCTACAATCTCTAAAAGTTTAAATTCAATGTCAATTGCTATCTTCTATCGCACTAAATCCCATCCACCTCCCAAAATCTCATCCACCGCCTATCATTTCTTCAGCATCCTTTGTCCACTGTTTTTCTCTCTCTTTAACCCCCGGCGCACCAGTGGCAGTCCTACCTAGTTGAGGTTGAAATGATTTTATTAGAAAAATCTTTTAAAAATGTTAAATACAAATATGTTTAAAAAAATCCACAAAAAAACAATGTACTTTTGTTGGTTAATATTCAACCAAACTTACATCAATATAAAATTACCGCCCAAATACACCGAATTTAAATTACCCGCCCAAGCATCTATAAAAGAAACCAACACCACAAACTTCCGATGTCGAATTACAACCGCAAAGAACAAAGTGAACAATCATTATAAAGATTTAAGGAATTCAAAGACAAATAAAAACCTAAAATAGATGCAAAACAATGCAAACATTTTTTGAATTGCCTCGACCAAAGCATAAAAAGCAAAACGTCACCCGCCAACAACAACAACAACAACAAAATATCTAATCTAAACTTCTTTATAAATGGAACTTTGTCTGTGTGTGTGTGTGTGTGTGTGTGTGTGTGTGTGTGTGTGTGTGTGTGTGTGTGTGTGTGTGTGTGTACGTTACCTATAGACTCTGAACCGATTTTCTTGGAAATTTACACAGTTGTAAGCAACTGCGAGTGTTCTTAGCTACGTTTTGTGTCGAGGTACCCCCAATCAATATCGAAAATCAATAATCGAAAAAATCGGATTATAGAGGGAGTGGTCTGATTTTAATCAAAGTTGATGCACTCATAAACAAAGACATAAGAAATGATATTCAGAAGTTTCAAGGTTGCTGTTCTTACAATAGTGCAGAAAATTGATAATATATATATATAAGGCAAGATGTTTGTGTATGTGTCTGTTTATCTGCCTGTATGTCCGTATTTTTTTCAGCCCTTTTATTTTAGTTTTTGCTTCGGGTTTGGCTCTAAGTAGGCATAATTGTAGTTTTTAGTCTCAGTCATGATACGATTTACTCAGAGGACTTATTTAGCCTTCAAAATTCAGTTTAAAACGAAAAAAATTATTTGATATCGATACCAGGAAATCAAAATTTGACTTACATCCATTCATTTTTCTTTCAGTCTACGGTTTCGCTTTAACTGGAAACAACTATTGCTTTTTAGTCTTTCGTGCCAACGTCCAAAGAGTCTGAGCTCCAGGACCATGGATTAGTTTTAAAGCTTTCATTACACCCGAGCAACGCCGGGCTATACTGATAGTATATATATAAGAACTATTACAAAAAAAGATAAACCTTCCAAATTTAAACAATTTAATCAACTCTACTGAGTACAAATTAACAAAACAACAAAAACAAACGCTATACTTAGGCCTTTGTTTACATATCTGAAATGAATGAAAGCCAAATTATTAAAAAAATTGATCTCTGTTACCAAAAGATTCAATCCATACAAACAACCAAATCCAACTACAACTAAATATGACGAATCTAATAAAAACTGATTATATAAAGAACTTGGATCCCCACTAAGACCAATAATCGAATAAATTTATTAACCAGTCTACTTTATTTCCCAAACAATAAACCAAATCATTTGTCCATACTTACTTCCTAAATACAGTATAGTTTCTGCGTACATAGAACATCTAAAAACAATAAACCGAATAATAACGTATTAACGTCAATAGACGCCGGAAATAATATTCATCAACATAACTGTCAGCGTAACACTAAACATTTATAAAAATTCATCACTTCCGTCTCCAAAAGTAAAAGCAATCTAAACTTATTTATAAATGGAACTTTGTCTGTGTGTGTGTGTGTGTGTGTGTGTGTGTGTCCGTTACCTATAGACACCGAAACGGCATTACCGATTTTCTTGATAATTTACACAGTTGTACTGTAAGCGTCTGCGAGTGTTCTTAGCTAGCTTTTGACTCGAGATATCCCCGATCAATATCGAAAACCGATAATCGAAAAAATCGGGTTATAGAAGGAATGGTCCGATTTTAATCAAATTTGATACACTCATAGACAAAGACATAAGAAACGATATTCAGAAGTTTGAAGGTTGCAGTTCTTACAATAGTGCAGAAAATTTGATATCGATACCAGGAAATCAAAATTTAACTTTCATCCATTCATTTTTTTTCAGTCTACGGTTTCGTTTTAATTGGAAAAAAACTATTGCTTTTTAGTCTTTCGTGCCAATGTCCAAAGAGTCTGAGCTCCAGAACCATGGATTAGTTTTAAAGCTTTCATTACACCCGAGCAACGCCGTGCTATACTGCTAGTAACTTATAAGAAACTGATCTTTTAGAACCCTTTAGGAAATATGTTCGCAAAAATCATATGGTATAAATACGGATTCACCTTTTGCCCCAACACTAACAGAAATTTATATGACAACCTAGAAAATTAGTAAAAAAAAACAAACCCTTAGGCAACAATTAATGCTAATTATTTATAAAGTAAAACATTCTAAGATCAATCGAGTATTGGTGTCATATGAGGGATGGAGCCGCCCGGTTTTGATAATGGACTCCTAGGTGACGCAGTATTTTCTACCCTACAGTTCTTTTTGCACAGAGGACATCAGTCCGAAACGTAAAGGAAAATGCGGTCGGAAGAGAAAAACAACGCCAAGGGACGACGTATACGTCATCAGGGAAAGTGTGAAAGATTCTAGGAAGACATTAATCGCTTTGTTTCAATTAATTTGCAGAAGGGTCTATCTACAAGATACGATATTTAAATTATCATTATTTTAAATTTTTAATTTCGCGCCTGTGTGTTGTTTGCTTTTTATTTTGTCGACTGCACAGTATAGTAGGGTCAGTCGGGCACAGTCTGTGAAAAAAAGACCACCTTCAGGCAATTCACTCCACCAGAAATTTGGAAACTGCATGCTGTACGGTTTGGCATTCGCACCGGAAGCTCCAGTAAAAAGATTCCAGAGAGTTTGGGTGTCTGTTTGGACAGTGAGGAAGATTCGGAAGGAGTTCGATGAGTCTAATGGTGATTACGAAGGTATGACAGCTCAGAAAACTCGCTCTGATTGTTCTGATGAGAAAATAACGACCGGATTTGTTGGTGAGGGCCTCAGGCTCAACATGGAGGCCTTCATCAAGTGCCATAAGTAGGTAGTGATGCCCTGAGTCAAGAGGGTGGCTGTTGGAAGACCCAGGTCTAGCAACAGGACTCTGCACTATGCCAAGAAAGTAGGAGAACTCAGTCATGGCTGTCAGACAATTTCTACGACGACATCAACCCTCTTACATCTGGCCGCCTCACTCTCGAGACAGCAACATTATTATTATTATGTGTTGGGGCGTGGTTGAGCAAGAGACTAACAAAACTCCTTGGAGGAACACAGATGAACTGAAGACAAGGATTATGGCAGCATTCACCAATTTAAACAAAGAGACCGTTCCAAAGAGTTGCAGAAGATTCCGAAGTCGACTGAAGGCTTTGATTGAAGCCAATGGTGATTTCATTGAATAAATTTACTCTTTAGTTTTTGCGTAATGTAGACAATAATTTATCCACTGCACACACATATATATATCACTCACACTCTCTCACTCTCTCTCTCTCTCTCTCTATATATATATATATATATATATATATATGGCAATAAATTTATTTTTAAACCCATCTCGAAAAACCCACTGAGTATAAACGCGGAGGGGAAAAATGGAAACAAAAAAAAGTAACGAACTATGTACTTGAACATAAGTCAAAGTACTCGTCGAATAAAAAAAAAACCCTTTTCAACTTATCATCAGATGAGGGGCACCCGTAGCTCCGAAACGCGAAGATTTTTGTGTAGTGATATTATGCTTTTATAAACCATTGTAACAACCATCACAAGATATATATACGCATCGCTCATTCAATAATGAATTAGAGCACTCTAGCTATTGGGCGTGTATAATGATATATATGCTAAAAAGTCTGCCTTCTTCTTCCGAACGCTCGTAGCCCAGAGGTAGAATCGCCGACTGACGCCAATTCGGTCGGGTTCCAATCCTGGGTTAAAAAGCAATCGGAGTTTAACCGTACTGTTGAGCTGTGATATAGCGAAACAGATCTGTCTGCGGATGACGATAGTATATATATATATATGAAGTAATCGTATTAAATTTAAGCGACAAGGCATTTACCATCGAAAACAACCAAAGTAACAACTATTAACATAGAATATTATTAGATTCTTTCTACTGAAACACTATACAAGACACACCTTGAAGAAAGGCTCAAAATGCTTAAAGTTATTATTATACATGTCTTGAATAAAATATATTTCACCATAGGAGATGACATTTGGTAATGTATTTAATATTTAAAATGTGTAATGTATATTGTCACCAGTGTTGTTAAGTTCTACGAAACCATTCCATGCATCGATATACAAATATTCAAATTTGAAGTGATTCCCCACACTTCCAAGAAAAATACCAAGATGTAGCTAACAGACTCTTGTTTTGATCACTTATTTTGGTAATTTCGATCGTTGCGATCAGGTGCAAATGCTGTCAGGATAGTAAAGAGTCTCACTAGTTCCGCTCCTGACGATGATCAAGACAGTCGAAATTGCTCGAGCAAAATCACGAACTTTGGACCGTTTATCAAGTTTATAGTCTGATCCAGATCACTAACAACCTGATGGAAAATATGAAAATAGAACAGATATGCCTTTTGGTTCGATTTAATACCAAAAGTTAACAAACATTTATCCTGGTCAGTACCTAGATGAGTGACCGCTTACGAATACCAAGTGCATGTGGTGTGATGGATAATTCGGAATTATTAATCAGAGAAGCCGAATTTCAATTTCAGTCGGCCTTGTTGCATTTACTTACGCGCAAATACACTTTAGTAAAGGTATGAAATGACCTCTTCTCCCCCAGGATATGGATTAATAAGCAAGACATGCATCAGTAAAAACATTATTGCTAAATGAAAAATAAATTAAAAGGTTTATAACATATTCAGGTTTCGGCATGAAATAACCCTTGGTAGTTGATATGCCGCTCAACAAAAGCAACCACTCGCCAAGTCGATTTAATACGCATCCTTTCCATTATAAGAAAGACTGTTATATATATATATATATATATATAAAGTGTACTAAACAACAGCAAACCCTCAATCCCTCTCTAATCAACAGATTTGAGGCCCTCACTTCTACAACAAACTAGGCTGAGTACTTTGATCGCAGATTCTCCACCAACTCGACACTGGACCCGTCTGGAGTATCTGCACACGACTTCCCACCTTGAACTTAGGCCCAACTGAATGACATCCACATTAACCCCTCGGTGGTCTATAACATAACTTCAAAGCTTGACCTCCATAAAGCGAAGCAGTGGTGACGGAATCACAATCATTTTCCTGAAGAAATGTACCCCTAAACTATCCTCTGTTCTCTCCAAACTCTATAACTACTGCCTCTTTGCTTCTTACTTTCCTGCCTACTGGAAGTCCTCCTCCGTGGTTTCTATATATAAAAATACTTGTGAACCCTTTGACTCCTCTAATTATCACCCTTTTTTGGCAAAGTGTTCGAAGCCATCATCAACGCCGCGGTGGTTTAACATCTCACAGCCCACAGTCTCTTCTCTGACAAACAGTATGGTTTCCGCCTCACCAGGTCTACTGCTGATATACTCACGACCATCATTGAGTATATACACCAGGCTCTCGACAAGAACGGCGAAGCCCGAACTGTTACCCTAGATATCTCTAAAGCTTTTGACATAGTCTGGCATGCTGGCCTTCTACGCAAGCTGCGGGGTTATGGTATAACTGGACAATTGTTTGACCTAATCCAGTCATTCTTTTCAAATCGCACAATAAAGGTAGTATTGAACGGACATGCCTCGCAATACTATCATACAAGGCTCTATTCTAGGTCCTACGCTTTTCCTGATCTACATTAACGATCTCCCCGATGTAATAAGATCCCAAGTAGACATATACGCTGACGACACAACAGTTTACTCTCGTCTCGATGAGAAATCTGCCGAGGCTGACAAAGCAAACCTCGTTGCTGAGCTTAAAAAGGACCTCCAATCCGTGGTAGACTGGGGTAAGCAATGGCTCGTAAATTTTAATGCTTCCAAAACGAAGCTGCTTTCTATTAAGCATCGCAGACAATCGCTCTTACCCCCATTAGCATGGATCAGGCTAGTCTCCCTGAAAGCAAAACACTGCGCCTGCTCGGGTTAACTCTCACAACAGATCGCAAGTGGAATGATTATATAGAAACCATAGCTAAATCCACTGCTAAGAAGGTCGTTCCTCTGTGTAGGGCCAGGAAGTTTTTCCCGTCTAAAACAATCCTGCACATATATAAATCTACCATCCACCTTTGCATTGAATCACTGCTGCCATATCTGGTCGGGTGCTCCTGCTATCCTTGACATTACAGATTCTCCAACGGAGAATCTGTAATGTGATCCATCTCGACTCGGCAGCTCAGATACTGTCAATGTGGCCTCTCTGTGTCCCATCTACAAATACTTTCATGGCTTCTGCTCCAATGAACTTAGCTTACTGGTGCCCCCTATATACAAATTTACTCGAGCCACAAGATTAGCAACTAGGTTCCACCCTTTTACTGCGAAACCAATAAAATGTAAACGCAAATTCTACTCCATCAGCTTCTTTTCTCGCATTTTCAGACTGTGGAATTCTCTTCCATTTACTTGCTTCCCTGATAGCTACAATCTCCAAGAATTTAAATGTAACTTGCATCCTCTCTCTCACTCTCTCTCTCTTTCTCTCTCTCTCTCTCTCTCTCTCTCTCTCTCTCATGCTCCTTTCTTCGTCCACTTCATCCTCATCAATATTCTAATCCTACTCTTACCCATTTCCTGACACCCCTATAACCTGTCACTCTTTCTCATAACTTTCCTTTCATGTAACCCCCTGCGCACCCGTGGCAGTAAACTGCCTTGCTTGGGGTGATATGATTATAATATATATATATATATATATTTTAATCATATCACCCCGAGCAAGGCGGTAACGCCACTGATGTGCAGGAGCTACGTAAGAGTGAAAAGATTGGGAAAGAGAAAGCCGGAAACTACATCCTAAACAGGGAACAAAGGATGAGCCTCTTCACCTGTTCAATAGACGAGGGTGGAGTGTGAATCGGGCGATAGTTTAGTCTATCTACTCCAATTGACAACAAAAAAAAAGTTTTAATTTAGTTAAAATGAAATTTGAACGGCAAAATCATTTACAATAGCAAAATCGTACCTATGTCAATAATTAAAAAATTCAAACAAATTCAAACGAAAATTAAGGCTAAAAATTTCAAATTTAAACCAAAATTAAGAACAAGAATTCAAAAACAAAAAAGCATGCAGGATTCAACATACCAGATAGTTAAGACATACTGAAAAAGTCAAACGGGCGTCCGCTTTGGTTGGATACCGTTTTTTAAATATATATATATATATATATATATATATATATATATATATATATATATATATATATCCCTCCTATCATGCTCTTGGGTACACTCGCTTTTTAATAATATTCCTGCTACGTAAGTACGTACACACACACACACACACACACACACACACACACACACACACAATATGTATATATATATATAGATAACATACATTCCCGATCAAAAATTTAAGACCACTTAAAAAATCTTTAAAAAGAAATTATTTTTTACAGATAGATTTTAAACTCCTCCCACTTAAGGTTACCAATACTACAATCTAAAAGGTTATGGAAACAAAAAGCTACATTCCAAACATTTTATTCAGAAATTTACATTTTTATAAAATGAGGCGATTTACACATGATCAAAATTATAAGACCATGGGTATAAATTTTTAGATCTATGGTAATTTCAATGTTTTTAGTTCAGATAGAGATTAGCAATCACTGCGTAAAGGTGTTACCATGCCTAAAACAAGCAAACTTACCAAAGTTGAGCGTTCTCGAATTCTAGAATTCCATAAGCAAGGTTTGTCACAGCGGGCGATCGCAACTAAGGTAAATCGCAGTAAAACTGTGATTTGCAACTTTCTAAAGAACAGTGAGAATTATGGAAAAGCAAAATCCTCTGGTAGGCCCCAAAAAATTTCTCCTGCATTGAGTAGGAGAATAAGACGGGTTGTTATGAAAGACGGGGGACTTTCTTCTAGTCAAATTAAGGCAGTCACAGATGCTGATTGCAGTCCAGTAACCATCAGACGACACTTAAGACAAAAAGGCATGGTAAATAAAAAGCGTAAACAAATTCCTCGGCTGCTTCCACGTCACAAGGTGGACCGCTTAAAGTTGGGTCGTGAATACCAAACATGGGACGTTGAGAAGTGGAAGAAAGTCCTGTTTTCTGATGAGGAAAAATTCAATCTCGATGGTCCCGATGGCTTCCAACGATATTGGTATAACAAAAACATGACTCCTGAAATTTTCTCCGCACATCATAGTGGTGGAGGGTCCCTAATGGTATGGGGTGCCTTTTCTTACAGAGGGACGATGGAGCTCCAGGTGGTGCAGGGTTGTCAGAGAGCGGCTGGTTGTGTTAACATGCTACAAAAAGCATCTTTGATGATGGAGGGCCATCGTTTGTGTGGGGATGGATGGTTATTCAAACAGGATAATACTGCAATCCACGCTGCAAGACGGACCTTGAACTTTCTACAAGAAAATGAGGTCCATCTCTTGGGACATCCTGCATGCTCACCGGACTTGAACCTAATTGAAAATGTTTGGGGATGGATGACAAGAGATGTTTATCAAAATGGCAAACAATATTCAACAAAAAATGAACTTTGTCAAGCCATCTTCAGAAGCTGGAGCAACATCCCCGCACCTTAATGGAAACGCTTATTTCTAGCATGCCCGACAGAATTTTTGAAGTCATCAAAAGCAGTGGAGATAGACTTCATTATTAAATTTGGTTGTTGAATATTTTCGTACACTTTTTGTACAATTTTGTAGAATTTTTGTCTCTGGTCTTATAATTTTGATCATGTGTAAATCGCCTCATTTTATAAAAATGTAAATTTCTAAATAAAATGTTTGGAATGTAGCTTTTTGTTTCCATAACCTTTTAGATTGTAGCATTGGTAACCTTAAGTGGGAGGAGTTTAAAATCTATCTGTAAAAAAATAATTTCTTTTTAAAGATTTTTAAGTGGTCTTAAATTTTTGATCGGGAGTGTATATCAGACACACAATATATATATATATATATATACATACTCTGTGTGTGTGTGTGTGTGTGTGTGTGTGTGTGTGTGTGTGTGTGTGTGTGAACGTTCATTGTTAAGAATTTTTTATGAAATTTCTTTTCCTTTCTGACAACGCTGTTTGATATCACGTTTAAGGTTATATAAGTATTATTCAAATTCTTCGTACCTTTCGTCTTCAAAGCCATTTTCAAAAATACATGTATAGTTAAAATATCTTTATTTGTTATATTAAACATTCATTTAAAATCTCAAAGTGTTTTACAATTTTAATAAAATCCGTTTTATTAAAATTGGCAAAATAGCTATTAAAACAATAAAAACTTATCGAGGGTACATGCGGTAATGCCGGTATCAATAGAAAAACAACCTCTTAGCACACCGTTTTTGTACCTGGTCTTAAGTTAAACATTTCCAGTATGGCTATATCTTTCACCAAAGCAGGGAATATTAAGTAATTTAATTTTACTTTGTAGATAGCGATTTTATCTCATTCTTAAATTAAAGGTGGTGGTGGTTTTATATATTGATAACTTACAGCCACATCATTTGAAACATCGATACACGCACGATTCCTGAGGTTAAGCAAAGTCGAGCCTGGTATTAGGTTAAACTTTTCCAATATGGCTATATCTTTAACCAAAGCAAGGAATATTAAGTAATTTAATTTTACTTTGTTGATAGCAATTTTATCTCGTTCTTTAATTAAAGGTGGTAGTAGTTTTATATATTGATAACTTACAGCCACATCAGTTGAGACATTGATATCCGCATGATCACTGAAGTTAAGTAACGTTGAGCCTGGTTAGTACATTGATCGTTTCGGAATACCAGGTGCTGTAATCTTGGATGTACAGATGATGTAATCGATAACGGATCGGAATTGTTAATTGGTAAGCTTACTTATTTACTCGAGAAAAGTAGAAATCTACCTCTTCTTTAATTAGTTGAACTTGTATCACTAAATCATTATTAACATTTTCAAAAAAATAAAAAAATTGTTACATTCTAAAAATAATTTCTGGCTTTAAATAACCTGCAAAGAATTAATAAACCGTAGAAAATAAATCAATTATATAATAATATCCATTATACTGTACGTTTTATAATTTAATTTAACATATTAAGGCAATATGAAAAGAAAGAACATTATAAATATGATCCGCCCTAGCATGCATGTTCAGAGTTTTCCCCGTCATATAAGATGGATTACATTTCTGCCTGGATTCGTTCAAGTGTGGCTCTAGTGAATACCCGTATATGCTTGCTCCTCAACCTCAACCAGTTCGTTGACCTCAAACCATCAGATTCGTCTCATAATGCTCGGGTTTTAAATTCCAGCAAATTAGTTTGATGAATAAACGAAGGCGGGACATAGCATGTTACTCGGTCGGTATCGGCTGCTTGTTTGAAAATTCAGAAATGCGGAGAAAGGATAAGAAAAAGATGAAAATCAAGGAGCTAAAAGATGACAATTGACACTGCAGTTAAACTTTTAGTGATTGTAACTATCAAAGAAGCAAATATACGGAATTGAGTTCCACAGGCAGGAAGTGCGAGAAAAGAAACTGTTAAGTAGAAGTGTAAGTTACATTTGACTGTTTTGACAGTAAAAAGGTGAGACCTAGTTGCTAATCTAGTAACACGAGTAAATTCGTGTTGTCAAGGCACCAGGGAGATAACATCATCAGGGCAGAAGCCGTGAAAATATTTGTAGAAAAGACAGAGGGAAGCCACATCCCGTCGATGAGAAAGTCGCTGAAGTCAAGCTGCCAAATCGGGATTGATTACATTGGAGATCTTCCTTTGGATTTTGTTGAGAACCCCGAAATGAATATCAGGAACACCCGACCGGATATGGCAACAACATTCAATGCACGGACGAATGGTACATTTGTAAATGTGAAAGATGGATTCTGACGACAAAAAGTTCCCAAAACATCAGGAAAAGACAGTTGAAATTTCTTGGGTTCATAATGAGAAAAGAGGGCTTGAAAATTTTGATACTCACAGGGAAGATTGAAGGCATGAGGAGCAGAAAAAAACAACGCATAGTCTGCCCACCAATCAATATTAAACCCACTATTTCTTCTTAATTATTAATAGCATGCACCACTCAAGTACCTTTTCATAACTTCCTAGGTAATGTTTATAGTCAAATGATGATATTGCGATGGGATCTTCTTCAGGTATCCTCTTTTCTAATTATTATAAGAAATAAAATACTTAATGACACTAATAAACCCCCTATATATTTAAGATACGCCGATGACATCTTCGTTTTAGCTAAAAATATTGATCAAATTCAGTCAGTTAAGTGATACACACTTTGGGCGATCATGTCTCGATAGAGACATGACTGACTGAGCAGAAGATTATCTGGCAGTAGGTTGCCATTGCTTTCTGCGGTAGACTGGTTGCCGACCAAAGCTATAGAACCCAATCTGTCCTATTATTTAACCCATATCTGGAGGGAAGAGACCGATTAATACCTTTCCCAAGGGTATTTGTGTGTAAGTGAATGCAAGGAATTCAACTGGAATTCGAACTCGGTGCGCCGATCTCTCGTTCCGAGTCGATACCCACTGCACCACAACGGACATCCGCATCATTGATCAAATTGCACAACCTAAAAACAAATCTGAGAATCACTCCATCCTCAAATTTACATTAAAACTTAATATCAATAATAAAATCTATTCTTTGATGTATTTATTGATTCCAGCACACATAAATTTACTACTTTTCTATATAGGAAACCAATTGCATTAACTTGTGTTTTCTTAATTATGATAGTGAATGCCTCCCAACGATACAAGTCAGCCGTCATAATCCAGCGTACATAAATTATATCTTCTTCCAAAATCATATTCTATATGGTTTATTAAAACCATTTTTAAGGATTACATAACATTAACCAAACACTTGTTAATAACGGATTTCTTAACTCAAAATCAATTTCAAAGACAAATAACGTGCATGCGCGAAATTATTTTGAAATCAATATACAATGGAGACAATTTACTCATCGCACCACGTATATATAAACATCTGTGTAAATTAATTGAAACAAAACGAATAATGTTTTCCCAGGATCTTTCACGTTTTTCTTGATCACTTAGACACCGTCTCCTGGCGTTGTTTTTTTCTCTTCCAACCGCATTTTCCTTTACGTTTCGGACTGATGAATCCGGTTTGTTTTTTCGCCTTGGTGACACGACTGACGGTAGAAAGGCTGACGCCAACAATATCCGCGATCTCTCTAAGGACAACTATTCGACAGTCGAGAGAATAGTGTTTGGGCGTGATAAACCTCTGATGCAATCACGGATGACACAGTATTTTTCAAGGTCAAACCAATTACATCATACACCCCCAAAATAGATTCATATTAGTGACCTAATCAGAGGGAAAAATAGAAATCGATTACACCCTGTCACTCCAGTCGGTCTAAAACTGATCGTATGGTGAAAGAAAGGAAACTACAGCAGTTCTAATTATTTTGCACATGGGTGTCTATAGTTAGCGCATAGTTAAACCAAAGAGAGAGTGACAAAATGTTTGTTACTTCTGATGACTGATTCACAAATGAATGAAATAATTTTTATTTTTAAAACAACTTTGTAAAAACATGTTTTTCATCTGTAACCCCTCACCACATATTCAATTTTATGAACTTTCGAGAAATTATTTTTTGTGGCATTTAATGTTTATATTTATCATAAGGACAAGTCCTGGAAGAATTTAAATTATAAAATATTTTGGTCTGAATAGTAAATTTGTTCTGAATAATAAAATGAAAACATGCAATAAAACTTATCTTTTATTTAATTAAAAAAAATATGGAATTGCTTTTATTAATGAAATATATTACGAATACTAATGTATTAATACTAATGTATTAATGAAATATATTACGAATACTAATGTATTAATACTGATGTATTAATACTAATGTATTAATGAAATATATTACGAATACTAATGTATTAATGAAATATATTACGAATACTAATGTATTAATACTAATGTATTAATGAAATATATTACGAATACTAATGTATTAACGAAATATATTACGAATACTAATGTATTAATGAAATATATTACGAATACTAATGTATTAATACTAATGTATTAATACTAATGTATTAATGAAATATATTACGAATACTAATGTATTAATACTAATGTATTAATGAAATATATTACGAATATTAATGTCTTAAAGAAAAACTTAGAAGAGCAACTAATTGTTAAAAGAATTGGTTTTTTTTTAAATTTTCACTTGAATAATTTATAAAGTTTTAATTTTTTTTTAATTTTGTATTAATTTGTCGGGGTTATGGGAAATGCCGAATTAAAAGTAACTCTATTCTCTTCACATTTTACAAGTTTCGTAATCCAGTGTGAAATCTAATTTTGACCAATAAGAAAAAAGATTGAACCCCGAACGGAAGGAAAAGGACGAAGCCAGATTTCGCGATCCGATGTTAAATTAATTTTCTAACCAATGAAAGAAAGCGTCATTTACATCATTCGGACTATTGTCTTAATCTTTCTTGCCATTTTCACGACATTTCGGCCGTTGTACGCTTCGGCCTTCTTCAGGTGCTAGGAATTTCGAACCGAACCATTTATTAAGATCACTGGGATATATCATTCTCATTCCTTGTGCGAAGTCTCTTTTGGTAGTCATGAACTATCTCCCTCTAACCGGACTCTCTAAGTTACTTGTTCACCACTGCTGTAGTTTGGTATTGAACTCACAACACTTTTGGTCAAGGCACTGGAACTAACCAACGTCTATATCCACTGAGCCATGTCTCCTAGCACCTGAAGAAGGCTGGAGCGTATAGCAGCCGAAACGTCGTATAAATGGCAAAAAATATGGGGACAATAGTCCGAATAATGTAAATAGTGTAAATAGTACTTCATCTTAGAAATATAGACAAATACTGAAAGAAAGGGATTTACAAAACTTGTGAGAAATTCACGTACCAGTGCGAAAAAATCTTTCGCTATAAATTAGAGAAAAAAGGTTGAATTAGTCAGATGAGAGTAAGATCATACACCACCAAGACGAGACAAAAGAAATTGAAGCCGCTTACCCGGACATAAAGTCCCGACACACGATTCGTTCTCCCTTTTCTTCTTGCGTGCAATTTTTCTTTATCTCTTCTTCTTCGTCCTCACCATTCTCACCGTTAACAAAAAAGACAACAATAAGACATTTGAACTGACTCCAAAAAATTTAAGTCGATAAGTACAATTTTCCTTTATTGCTTACCTTCCTATTCACTTTTTTGCCGGCCATAAAAAAGAAAGAAAGAAACACAGGCTTTATTAGAAACCTGTTAATCTCTTCTGCATACGCATATTTACAATTAAAACTTTCGATTCATTTAACTACGTAGAACATTTTCCCTTTGAACATTTACATAGTAATTTTACTTCTTACAAATTGATGTTATTCTGCTCTGTTAATAAAATTCTACTTTAACTGTTGTGGATTCCGGGTGAGGAACCCCACAAAATAATGAAGAACAAAACAGATAATTGAGATAGAAAAATAAATTATATTAAACGTAAACATACAAACTGGAATGCAGGTTAGTAATCCAAGAATACGATTAGTAAGGAATATATATATACAAGTCTTTGAAGTAAAGCCGTGCTGGAATTAGTATGTCTGCGTCGAATCTGACGGATACTGTGTAATACTATTCTGGCTGAGTGGAGCTCAGAGCTACTATGACTACTGACGCGGTATTCTCTGCGAAACTTCGGTATTTTACGGATCTCTTACGATGTCTTACGGATTAGATACTGATCTCTCTATGGCAGGAGTATATGTATACACAAGTCGAATCCACTATCATTGACAAAAGCAAGACCCCAGAACATTAACACACAAACGAAATACTTTATTCTTTCAACCTTCTGATAACCTTAAGTTGTAGGGAGTTCGGTTATGTTTAGTATAAGGCAGATTTAATAAACATTTAACCTTCTCCCTACTTCAGGATCAAGTGATAAAAACTGTATTCAATAATGAAAATTGAAAAGCTTCCGACATTTTAGCGATCCCCGGTATTTTAAAAAGAACTTTGAATAGATTATCTAAACTTATTTATAAATGAAACTCTGTGTGTGTGTGTGTGTGTGTGTGTGTGTGTGTGTGTGTGTGTGTGTGTGTGTGTGTGTGTATCCGTTACCTATAGACTCCGAAATGTCTGAACAGATTTTCTTGAAAATTTACACAGTTGTACAATAAGCATCTGCGAGTGTTTTGTGTCGAGGTACCCCCGATAAATATCGAAAATCGATAATTGAAAAAATCGGGTTATAGAAGGAGTGGTCCGATTTTAATCAAATTTGATACACTCATAGACAAAGACATAAGAAACGATATGCAGAAGTTTCAAGGTTGCAGTTCTCACAATAGTGCAGAAAATTTGATACTGATACCAGGAAATCAAAATTTGACTTACATCCATTCATTTTTCTTTCAGTCTATGGTTTCGCTTTAACTGGAAACAATTATTGCTTTTTAGTCTTTCGTGCCAACGTCCAAAGAGTCTGAGTTCCAGGACCATGGATTAGTTTTAAAGCTTTCATTACACCCGAGCAACGCCGTGCTATACTGCTAGTGTGTGTATAAACGTGCCGATTTTGTTAATACGGATGTTCATCTCTCAGAAAATAAAAGCGGTAAATTTAAAAACGTCTTCGTAATTTAGACGATAAAGCCGAAGTAGCCCAAATTCAATAAAACACTTAAAATTTGTAAGATTGTCATTTGCCATACGTGATACACTCTTGGGCGACCATATCTCTTTTGAGACATTAACTGACTAGGCAGCAGATTTTCCCGCTGTAGGTTGCCATCGGCGGATGTGCGTTCTGGTGCAGTGGGTATCGACACGGAAAGTCAAATCGGGGTGCCGAGTTCGAATTCCAGTTGAATCCCTTGCATTCACTTACGCGCAAATAACCTTGGGAAAAGTATTAATCCAGTTATGGGTTAAATAATAAAATAAATTGGGTTTTGTAGCATTGGCTGGCAACCAGTCTACCGTAGAAAGCAACGGCAACCTACTCTTTCAGTCAGTTATGTCTCTTTCAAGACATGATCGCCCAAAGCGTGTATCATGTATGACACTTAACTAACTGATAATAGAAGGTCTGCCACGAATTTTACTGTAGATGACCTTGCGATCAAGGTACTTTCAAGAAATTTTCGTCGTAGCGAATTCTTTTCTTCTTTGATCAGAGTAGCATTTTTATGTCAAAATTGTGGCCAGTCTCGTTACGGTGGTCAATATATATAGTATATCTGTGAAATGACAATATGAATAAATGCGTATATGTGTGTGTGTGCCGGTGTTTGTGTGTGTGTGTTTGTGTGTGTGTGTGTGAGAGAGAGAGAGAGAGAGAGAGAGAGTGTGTGTGTGTGTGTGTGTGTGTGTGTGTGTGTGTGTGTGTGTGTGTAAAATAGACGGTGGTGAAAAACTCTTGGCCCTTCCCATTTCCTGAAATTTCCAAAATTTAGTCATTGAGAGACAAACTTTGGAAATGTGCTTCCAACCGACAAATTTTCAGCACTTTCTCGCATATATATATATATATATATATATATATATATATATATATATATATTATAAGTTATATTTTAGAACATATACATAATTATTCTATATATATCCGCTACAAAGGTACGTTCGTTTTCAATGTCGAAACAAACGTACCTTTGTAGCTGATATATATAGCATAATTATGTACATGTTCTAAAATACAATTTATAATAAATATTCACAGCTCTATATATTATATATCGAGCACTGTTTTAAATTAATGTTTTGGACGTTGTAAGAATTCTTTCTTCGTTTTGTATTCACTCATATATATATATATATATATATATATTGTAATAGTTGTTACAATGGTTTATAAAATGTTGTTACAATGGTTTATAGTTTCTAAAAGCATAGTTTCATCACACAAAAATTTTCATGTTTTGGAGCTGAATGTCGAGTTCCACATATCATCCGAAGAGGAGCAGTTCAGCTCCGAAACATGAAAACCTTTGTGTAATGATACTATGCTTTTATAAATCATTGTAACAACTATTACAATATTAATCTCTACTCTGTATCGAGCACTCTTAAAACAAGTAAGTACTTGAACAGTGGGTTTAAATCTATGTCTTCTGTCACTTTCTTACAATATATATATAGGCGGGAAAGTGCTCTCTTTCTATATATATACAGAGAGAAAGAAAAAGAGAGCAAGAGAGAGGGAGCGCAAATAAGTGTGAGAAAGGGAGAGAGAGAAAATCTCTTTTCTTCTTTATAACTTCTTTCGAAGTTTCTACGCATGTGAACGTGTCGTTCACAGGTTTTGGCAACGCCCAACTCTTTTTGATCCCAACTGCCCTCCATTTTGTCAATAACAACGATAAAATAAACAAATATGTAAATAGAGAAAGTCACTGGAAGAGTGACGTTGAAGATTTTGGAAAAAAGCCAATCTCCTGCAGGCTGATATTGCGATGTTTCATTGCGGCAGTGGTTTTATTGGGTAGGAAGTGTTGCGTACGGCGGGGGGGGGGGGGGGGAGAGATAGAGAGAAAGTTAAGAGAGAGAGAGAGAGAGTGCAACACATTGTTAACTATAACAGAGAGAGGGAAGGAAGAGAAAGAGAGACACTTTGTAACCTATAACTGAAAGAGGGAATAGGTGAGAAAGAGAGAGAGAAAGAAAGAGAGCGTGAAACATTGTAAACTATAGGAGAGAGAGCGAGAGGGGGAGAAAAGAGGGTGAAAAAGTGAGATATTAACACTTTATAAACTATAAGAGAGAGAGGGGGAAGGGGTGAAAGAGAAAAAGAGAGAGACACTTTGTAAATTATAACAGAAAGAGAGGGAAGGGATGAGAGAGAGAGCGACACTATGGAAACTATAATAGCGCGAAGGAGGGTCTGAGAGAGTGAAAGAGACACATTGTAATTTATAACAGAGAGAAGGAATGGGTAAAAGAGAGAAAGAGAGAGACACTTTGTAACCTATAGCAAAAAAGGGGGAAAGGGTGAGAGAGTGAGGGAGAGAGAGTAAGACAGAGAGAGTAGTATACAAAGAAAAGAGAAAGTTAACACCAGAAGAGAGAGAAAGAAGAATTTTTTTTAAACAGGGTAATCATAATGTGTCACGTGGCTTCTATATTTTTATTACACCCCACTCGTTACAAAAGTTCGGTGTTCAAGTCAAGATAAAGGTCAGAATTTTGAAATGCTGATTTTCATGACAAACATACTCCAGTTAGAAGATTGGCACTACGACTTCGTTCTATTTTACCCAATCAGGCGTTGAGGTTTCGGAAGCTCAGCTCAGTAAATATCAACAAAAGAAACTGCGTCGGCTGAAGGGGTTGTTCCTATCAGGCTCCACTGGTGAGTGTCTGAGTTCAAAATAAGGCGAAGATAATGAATGCTGATTTTCAAAGTTTAGCATTTAGGGCCTCCTTATTTCTAAGTAAAGCTTTTAAGACAAATATTTTTAAATAAGAATTTGAAAGAGCAGAAAAGAGATTGAAAGATAAGTGGGAAATAAAAATAACTAAAACAAAAATGAATAAAAATAAAAAAGTGAAGGATGAAAGGACAACACGAGAGAAAGTGAGAGAAAGAGGAAGTGCATGTGAGAGAAAGAGAGAGAGAGAGAGAGAGAGAGAAGCGATAAAGAGGAATAGAATGAAGGAAAATTGGAAAAAGGAAAACGAACGAGAGGTTTTTTTTAATTTTAATCATATCACCCCGAGCAAGGCGGTAACGCCAATGATGTGCAGGGGGCTACGTAAGAGTGAAAAGATTTAGAAAAGAGAAAGCCGGAAACCACATCCTAAACAGGGAACAAGGGATGAGCCTCTTCACCTGTTCAATAGATGTGGGTGGAGTGTGAACCGGGCGATAGTTTAGTCTATCTACTCCAATTGAAAAAAAAAAAAAAGAAAAAGAAAAAGAAAAGTGAAAAGAGTGAAAAAAAGAAAGCCGGAAACCACATCCTAAACAGGGAACAAGGGATGAGTCTCTACACCTGTACAACAGACGTGGGTGGAGTGAAAGAATGAAAGAAGAAAGAAAAAGAAAGAAAAAAGAAAAACGTATAGAAGAAAAAAGAAAATACGAAAGAAAGTAAAGAAAGACAAAGAAGAAGGAAAGAGAAAGAAGAAACATCGGGAAAAAGAAGAAAGAAATGGAAAAGTAGAAAATATGAAAAGAAAGAAAAAGAAAGGAAAAGAAAAAGAAATAGAAAGAACGAAAAGAAAGTAAAAAGAAGAGAAAGAAGGCAAGAAAAAGAAAGAAGAAAAGAAAGAAATAAAAATAAAGAAGGAAAAGGAAAAGGAAAAAAGGAAGAAAGAAAAAGGAAAGTAGAAAGAACGTAAAGAAAGAAAAAAGAAAAAGGAAAAGGGAAGAGAAATGAAGAGGAGGAGAAAGAAAAAGAAAGAGGAAATCCAGGAACAAGTAAGAAAAAGATATGAATGACAATATCAGTTTAGGGGTCCCATAAAGAAAAGTGTTACGGGTCCCAAAAGGAAAACATTGTGCATAGAAGATAAGAGACGCGAAAAAAAAAAAAAAGCACGGAGAAGAAGGGATTCCTTTTTTCCTTTCCGGAGAAGACAGGGTGCCTTGCCTTTTTCCTTTGTTGTCTTTCTATCGATAGAGAAGAGAACGGTAAGGTTTACAAAGGAGAGGCATTTCACTGGGGATCTCTCGTATCTTTTTTATTTTTATTTTTTTCCTATTCTTCGTCTTCTTCATGGGAGTGAGTAGCGTGTAGGTGCCTGTCTGAGACTCTGCGCTCTTAATGCGTCAATTGGTGCCACAATGAGTCAGGCTGACCCGAAACGCAAGTCGGACGAACATAGGCTGGTTAGTTGGTGGGTAAAGAAAGAAAGAAAGAAAGAAAGAAAGAAAGAAAGAAAGGGCATTCAAAAAAAGGAGAAAGAAACGAAGGAAAGAAAGAAAAGTTAAAAGTAAAACAGCTTGGCTTACATTTAAAAAAAAAAAAAGGCGTAAAAACAAACGTGGTTGGGGTAAATGGTGTAGCTCATCAAGTAAAACCGTTGATTATTTTTTAAGGTTCAAGAAAAGGGAAGTTTCTAGACTTCTGTCAAAAACTAACATCATCTACACATTGACCAATCAACAGTAAGATCATTCTTTCTTCATTTTATTAAGATTTTGATAAATTTATTTTCTTCAAACTTTAAATATAAAAAAAGTTAATATGTGAATTTTTAGTTAATTAACCGTTTACTTATAAGGAAATTAGCAGTATAGCCCGGCGTTGCTCGGGTGTAATGAAAGCTTTAAAACTAATCCATGGTCTTGGAGCACAGACTCGCCTAAAGAATATTTGTGTGAAGTTTGGTGAGAATCGGATAAAAATTGTGGATTTGTATAAAAAACAAACAGACAGATAAACAGACACACACACAAACATCTTGCCTTATATATATATATATATATATATATATATATATATATTATATATATATATATATATATTATCGATTTTCTGCACTATTGTAAGAACTGCAACCTTGAAACTTCTGAATATCGTTTTTTATGTCTTTGTCTATCAGTGTATCAAATTTGATTAAAATCGAACCACTCCTTCTATAACCCGATTTTTTCAATTATCGATTTTCGATATTTATCGGGGGTACCTCGACACGAAACCTAGCTAAAAACACTCGCAGACGCTAATAGTACAACTGTGTAAATTTTCAAGAAAATCGGTTCAGACATTTCGGAGTCTATAGGTAACGGATACACACACACACACACACACACACACACACACACACACACACACACACACAAAGTTCCATTTATAAATAAGTTTAGATATTTGACAAATATTGGCCAAGCAGAAAATACTACTTTCGATTGAAGTCTATAGAATCTTTCGAGTAAAACAATTTTCATGAATATAGGCTTCTCAAGTCAAATGTTATTGAATTGTCTAGTATCGGTAAGGGGACGTTTTATTTGATTTTGTGCAAAATGTCATTATTTTCTCTTCGAGCTATATATGCTATCCATTTTAGTTGTTGCTGTTATTGAAACTCCTCTAGTGATGTGTTTTTTTTTATTTGCTAAAGTTTTTTGTGTTTTTATAGCGTCAGTCCACGAAAAAGGATGGTCATCGCTAGAACTTACAGGCTTCATTCATTCGAAGTTGCTCGTAACCATGGATCTGAGAAAGCCGTTGTATATAGCTGACAGTTTATTTTATTTTTTTTATATAATCGTGTCGCCCCAAGCAAGGCATTTGACGTCCCTGGCTACCGTCTCCTCTTCAGGAAGGACTCCAATGTCCACATGCATGGCGTTGGTGTTTACGTCAGCGAACGAAAGAGTATAGAAGGATCAAGGTTAGTTTCGCAGAGGGCTAGGGTGTCAGGTGAGTTTAACTGGAGGAAAGATTCGACGCTGTAAAAGTTGGAATGTAAGTCAAGTATATTAGTGAAGGAGATGTTTTATGATTAGCTGGTTTAGTTTTGCTATTATGTTAGTGTGAATTCATTTCGTGAGTTTTTTTATTTATTTTAACGAGTTTTGCGCCGTACATAACATCTGTATGAAGATTTCGAAGTGATAAATCTATTTAAGAACATGACTCAAGTTTTTAAGTTAATATTTTGGTTTAGTAGCGACTAGCGGTGTTGTGCGAAACAACACGAAACAGTAGCAGCCTATTCTTATTTTAAACAGTCTATCGGCCTGCTTATCCTAGAAACGTTAATAAAGAAAATGTGCTCTCCAGCAGGAATCTTTGCTGAACTGTGACGCTCTCCGTAGCCGTGTAGTAAAGAACGCCGGTTTAAACGATGGCATTTCCTACAAAGGGGGACACAGAACGATAGATTTAATAAACAGTTTGAAGTTTACTTCAAACACGAGGATCTATTTGAAGTAATAAAACATATCGGATTAAAAATAAATTCATTAATTCTTTAGAAACAGAAACGTTTAAATGTTAAGATAGACTGCTGTTGTCATCAGTCATTTTTTAGCAGATACAAAATTCTTTCTCTATCAGCATTGACGTGCAGAGGTCTGATAGCCCCCATCAGCCGGGGTGGAGCGAGGATTGTGACTGGCAACCTCAACCCAAACAAAATCGCAACTGTATAACTTAGTTTATTTTCTTTTGGACGTGGACTGGGAACGACAAATCGGGGAGCCGAGTTCGAATTCCAGTTAAATTCCTTGCATTCACTTGCACACAAATACCCTTGGGAAAGATATTAATCCGTCTCTTCCCTCCGGTTATAGATTTATTAATAGGACAGATTGGGTTCTATAGCCTTGGATGGCAACCAGTCTACCACAGAAAGCAATGGCAACCTACTGCGGGATAATCTTCTGCCCAGTCAGTTATGTCTCTTTTGAGACATGATCGCCCAACCGTGTATCACGTATGGTACTTAACTGATTGATTGATACTTAATGAGCAGCCCAAATTGATCACTATGAGTATGTGGAGCCCAACCCCACCGCCAGAGAGCGCTTTTTGAAGATATTTTTAAAACATTCTGGCATAATCTTGAACCCTATCTAAAATGTTCTTCACGGGTTTAGCCAAATTACCAGCATCCATATATACACATTTTAAAACTAAAATGAAAAATATATTCTAAAAAATGAATATATACCTGACCTTCCTTTCTTATGGTAACACGAACCATGTTTACTATGGTGCGCAATAACACATCCATTTTTGTTATAACAATGGAATATCTCATTACTAACAAGAGCAGAACAGGCTGCGTGGCCGATGAATATATAAAATCGCATTAGCTTTTATAATGAGAAAGAAGTGATTATTCGTTGTTATTAAATTTATATTTAGAATTTGCCAAAGGTTTTAAGTAATATCAAAGACAAATAAATTCAATATAGGAAGATGTGTTGATGTTTTTCAGTCCTAGCAAGAAGTCCTCATTGACAAATTCTGACGTTTAGTCATATACTCATATTTCTGCATGTGTGTGTGTGTGTGTGTGTGTGTGCAGACAACTACGTTCGAATGTATATGTGTGCGAGCGTGCATGTGTGCTTGCGTGTGTATATGATCATCTATCATTATGGTGGCATGACATCGTAAACAAAAGTTAGGCTATTTGTTACAACTTCCCGCCACCGTCCCGCAGATACGTGAAAATAGCCTCCGGCCTGCGCTAAAAACTAAGGTGGGGAGCGACATGCGCATTACCGACCCGACCTTCTAAACTAAGAGTTTACGTGACTAGGCGCAGACAGATGCGACGCTGGCAGCAAAGTCCCGAGGGCGTAGGTTCTTTGTTGGTATTTCCATCTCCTAGGCAAACAGCCAAAGTCTATAGGGGTTTGCTAACCCTGCAAAAGGACATTCCAACGTTACGCTTGATCTGACAGAATTAAGATTCTTGTCTCACCGCAACGGATTGTAGAATTTTTATTTAATAGGTTTTCTTTGCTTTGTAACTTGTCCTTACTCCTTTCAATTAACATTGGCGTTTAAGTGACAATTACCAACTCTATTCAAAGCCGTGAATTGGTGGAATTTAGGAGTGTTCTTCGTCTGATGTGCGTTGTGGTACAGTGGATATCAGCTCGGAGCCGAGTTCGAATTCCAGCTGAATCCGTTGTATTCACTTACGCGCAAATACCCTTGGGAAAGGTATTAATCCGTCTCTTCCTTCCAGTTATGGGTTAAATAACAGGACAGACTGGGTTCTATAGCCTTGGTCGGCAACCAGTCTACCGCAAAAAGCAATGGCAACCTACTGCGGGATAATCCTCTGCCCAGTCAGTCATGTCTCTTTCGAGACATGATCGCCCAACCGTGTATCACGTATGACACTTAACTAACTGACTGACTTCGTCTGAACACTTTTTAATGAAAATAGTGATAAAATAGCGGAATATTTTTTCTTTACTAATGTTCACCCAATACAAGGCCCAAGGGTTATTCAAGGTAGAGGGTTACTGTGTGGAACTGTATTATCGGAAGATAACAGGAAAGATAGCTAATTCTAGATTTGAAGAGATAAGATTTAATTAGTGAATTTAAATTTCTGAGTACAGGAGAAGATGTTAGAAGTATAAAGTTGAAGTAGACTTTATAAGGGACCCGTATACACAATGCTAAACAGGAAATAATGTTATTAAAAAAATTCAGTGGGTGGTGTGAATCGGATGTGCATAATGTTTAGCGGCAAGTTTGTTGTTTTTTCAGTGATTTTTACTGATAAAATATATCATGGTAAGCAGTTTTTTCATCGTAAAGTGCTTGATATCGAGATGAAGATCGAGCGTTAATAAGCACAAAAAGTTTGTCACGAGTGAGAACATCATGACGGTGTCCTCACGAAACTTCGAAGTCGGAATGAACCTGCTCAGTTAAAGTGACAAACTCTTTGTGCTTATATATATATATATATATATATATATATATATATATATATATACTACTACTACTACTACTTTAAAAACAATAAATTTATTAACAAAGCTCTTTCATCCAACATCTCATCAGGAGAAAATTGTTGGAATAAAAAATTTAACGAAAAACACCAACGAAAATGAAGAGCAAAAAAAAAAAAAAAAAAAAAATGGTACGCAAAAATAAAAATACATATTTTTTTTAATCATTTCACCCCGAGCAAGGCAGAAATGCCACTGATGTGCAGGGGGCTACATAACTGTAAAAAGATTAATTAGAAAAGAGTGAGGAGTACAGACCAGTTAGAAAGGAGCAATAGAAAGATGAGAATGCAGGTATGATGACAGTTACATAGGGGGAAGGAAAGGGAAGGATATACGGGGTGGGGAGAGAGCTAGAATCCAGTGGTTAATAGATGAGTATTGACATTTTCTTGGAGGTTGTAGCCATCAGGAAAGCAAGAATATGGGAGCGAGTTCCACAGGCGGGAAGTGCGAGAGAAGAAGCCGCAGGAGTAGAATTGTCGTCTGCATTTGGCTAACCTAACTGTAAATGGGTGGGACCCAGTTGCCAATCTGGTTGCACAAGTAAGCACCTGTTGTGGAGGCACCAGTGACTTAAGTTCGTCCGAGCAGAAGCCATGAAAGTATTTATAGAACAGACAAAGGGAGGCCACCTTTTGTCGGTGGGGAAGTAACTGCAGTCGAGCCGCCAAGTCAGTACCTATCACATTACAGACTCTCCTTTGGAGCCTGTCGAGAACACTGAGGTGAACGGCAGGGGCGCCTGACCATAAATGGCAGCAGTACTCCATGCACAGACGAATGGTTGACTTGTATATATGCAGGATGGATTCAGGCGGAAAAAAAACATCCTGGATCGACATAATGATAAATATATATTTATAACGAGGACAGGAGAAATCCCGTGTAAATAATTATAGAGGAACATTGAAAATAAAATATCCCCCAACAAATAAAGATAAACAAAATCCTTCTGCCGGCAAAGAGGAGGCTTTTGTAAAGATATGCAGACTGATTCCAAAATCTTTAATTGATTATTAAAACGAGTTACATGTAAAATTTTGATCCACTCTTTCTTATACGACTTAGCACAAGCTATATTCTCTAGTAGGTGTTGAGCAATAGACGATTCCATATTATTAGAGGGAAGACAACACATGCTACCTATTTTGCCTAATCGTATTTTCGAAGTTCCATGTTGATTAATTCTTGTTTCCAAATGTAAGGTTGTACGCCTCACATAACCAGCAGCGCACTGGCAATTAAATTCATATATCAAATTACTCAATTTGATGTAGGGCAATTCATCCTTACGAAAAGACGGAAACGCAGACCTAGTCCGAAAAATACACCGCAGAGCAACCAGAAACAGTCTTGCTAACCTGATTAACTAAACTTTGGCCCTTACCCCCAATCCAAGGAAACTTCAAATATATATATATATATTTATATATATATATATATATATATATATATATATATATATATCGCCTGAAGATATCGAAAGGTTGAAACCCACGTTGCGGAAATAACTTGGACCTATTTTAAATGTGACTTAAGTTTAATGATTTTTTTCAATTTTTTTTAGATTTAACAACTTTAGTTTTTGGCAATTTTTAACGATGGAATGATTAACAATCGCACAACGTTGTAAATCCATATTACGAAAATGGACGTTTAAACAAGAGAAGTTCCCGGTTGCATCATCTCTCGAAACAGTGATGCCAATTGGCCACTACGATCGTGCGACTTGACTCCTTTAGATTCTTTCTTAGTATGGTCTATGCAAACAAACCAATTGTTGTGGATTCCGGGGAGGAACCGCACAAAATAATGAACAACAAAACAGATATGGAGATAGAAAAGTAGGTTATATTGAACGTAGTATACAAACTTGAACGCAGGTTAGTAAATCCAGGAATACTATTAGTAAGAAATAAATATATACAAGTCTTGAAGTGAAGTCGTGGAAATAGTATATTCGTGTAGATTATTCTGGGTGGAGCTCAGAGCTAGTCTGATTTCTGATGCGGTAGTCTGTGGGTAAGATCGGTATCTCTCGGTAACTTACGTATCAGTTCCGGTACTCTCCGATAACTGTAACAGGTCAGTACGAATACTCTCCACTGCCAACTGCAACCGCTGTTCTCTTTATGGCATGAATATATGTACTCTTAGTCGAGCCCCTTATCATATACAAAGGGGAGATTCCATAAAACCAACAAAAATTCAACAGCTGAAGGATGAGATAATAAGATATATTGGTGATATCGAGGAGCAACTAAGCAGCGAGGTCATCAAAAAGTTTGACCATCGAGTGGAGGTGTACCGCCAAAGCCTTGGTGGACATTTGGGCAATATTATTTTTCACATATAATTGCCATGACTCAAATAACAGGATCCGATAGTGAAATCAATACAATTTTTACCAATAACACTGTTTTATTTATTGTTAACTTCGATCCGTCTTAATGGAACATCCTGTACTTATTATCGTGACTTTTTGTGTCACTAAAATGAAAAAGATAAACTACAAATGTAAAATTCTCTTTAAAATCCAGTATTTGTTCTAGAAATTTGTTTCAAAGTTTATAAGTAAATTTAAGGATTAATTAACTCATGAATTAAATGCTTCTTCTTCTTCTTCTTCTTCTTCTTCTTCTTCTTCTTCTTCTTCTTCTTCTATGTGCCTTGTCCTTTCAGGACTTAGGCGATCACGGCCTTCAATGTTTCCCTATCCCTGGTTGCTCTTAGCACGCTTTCTCCTGTAACATCTCGCAGCCCCCATTCTGTCATCCATCTGCTCAGGCCTTTCAAATATGTTATCCGCTGCTTTCGTCTGTCTCTTTTCCCCCTCTATCTGGCCTGTTAGTATCAGGTTCTCCAAGACTTCCTTCCTCATTGCATGTCACAGGAACTTCAGTTGTCTCTTCCTGCTGCTCAATATTAATTTCCTTTTCGTTTCTATTCTTTCCAACATCTCATCATTGCTCAAATACCCGGTCAATGATATCCGCAGCATCCTTCTGCAGAACCACGTTTCAGCTGCTTCAAGTTTTTCCTTCATCTTTGTTGATATTGTCCAACATTCACTGCCATATTGAAGAACTGACACCACATAGCAATCCAGTACTCTCTTCTTTGTTACTAGGAAAAATGTCCTGTGTCTTAATACTTTACTAAGCTTCTGGAACGCGTCCTTCGCCATACCAATTCGCATTCGGATCTCTGTGTCGCACTTTCCGTCTTATGTTAGAACACTTCCCAGGTATTCAAATTTTTGTACCTGCTTGATTTTAATATTCCCCACCTGTATTTGGCATTTTGGGTGGCTCTTTTTGCTGATGACCATGCATTCGGTTTTTTTGCAGTTTATTTCTAGTCCTTTTTTGTCACTCCCTTCAGCTACCTTCTGTAGGAGGTCTTGTAATTTCCTTTCCGTGCCTGCAATCAGCAATGTATCGTCTGCGTATCTTAGGTTCAAATTGTGGCCGCCGTTGACAAATCCTGGTATAACATCTAGGGTCCTCAAAATATTCTCGCTGTACAAGTTAAATTGATCCGGTGAAAAGACACATCCTTGTCTTACGCCCCTTTCTATCTTTGTATATCTGCTGAATTCATTACCTTTCCGTATGCAGGCCGTTTTCTGCCAGTAGAGATTCTTAATTACCTTGTCTTTCCCAAATATGTCGAGGCTGCTGAGCATTTCCATCAATTCTTTTTGGCGTATCTTGTTGAACGCCTTTGCACAATCGATAAAACACAGATACTTGTCCTACTTCATTTGTATTGCCCTTTCAGAGAGAGTCCTAATCATAAATATGGCGTTCTAGGTTCCAGTGTCTTTGACGAACCCGCACTGTTCTTGTACTATCTCTGATACTTACCTTTTACAAGAGAATCAATATAACCTTTCATTTTTACATTTTATATAGTCTGTGAGGTCAAAGAATTCAGTAGAAAGAGCATGTGTCTGTTTTCGAGTCGATTCTGGTCACGGTAACTAATATGTGGCCTGCCCCCCCTTCTTCGGTCTTCAAACTGCCCAATTCTCAGGGCTGGATCGATAGATCGATCACCTTGGACTACATCCAATCTTATCCCACGTTTTGTTTTTATTTGATCCTAAGACGGACGAAGCCGAAAAACCTTAAGGGACCGCTGTAAATGAATTCGTTCTGGCTGGGGAATCACAAAAATAAGAAAAAATATTGTCATAAAAAACTTTATATCTTCGATAATTGGTACAGGCTTATTCGTTCCAGCAGTCGAATTCTATCTACTTCATGCAGACAGCTATCTTCCCAACCCGTATCTAAAGTTGAAATGTAACACTTCGACATGGTTCTATTGAGTTTGGCTCAAGGTTCGAGTCGAAATTCTTCTTAGGCAGGCAGTCACGTGATATCAAGCAGCGAGGTCTCTCGTCTCAACCGCAAATGTCTTTTGCCGGTTCAGGCCTTCGCTTATTTGCATTTCCAAAAAACTGGAGTGGCGTATGACCTGTCTGAGGAAATCTGTGAGTTACTTCATTCCGATAAAGGTCTCTTTGTTCTCTGGCTTTCGAAGATTATCATTTTCAATTCGGGGTTTTTCCTTTCCGTGAGTAGCAGTCACAGGCATTGATCCTCCCAAATTAACTCCTTTTCTTCATTCATATTTCACACTAATAACCTTCAAATGCGTATACGAATTCTCCGCCTTTCTTAGTTTTCCACCTCTGACCGCTACTAACCAGTCCTCCTTCAATTGATTCGATTCGTTGGTCTCAGGTTAGATTTACTTACAGTCATTAATTAAATCTTATTATTTCAAAATTTCTTCTACGTAGAGAAAACTGTGGTCCCCGGTCAGAAATTTGCCAGGATTTTTTCTCTCGATTTCTTGTCAGGGTTATTAATAAAATTCTTAATTCACAAAGTAATATTTATTTCTGTTCTTGTTTATTGTGCAGTCTCGTTCGCCGTCAGCTTCGGCTGGTCACTAAGAAGTTTTTATTTCAAGTTTTCACTTGGATAAAATTTCACATCCGGTCCTGTGTTTTGACAATTTATACCAAAAGACAAAGTAATTCTTCAATTCTCTATATTCATCACATAGCCTCTTTTTCCCTCTGCTTCCTGTAGGAACTTTCTTCGGGCTTTTGAGATTTCTTCTTTTTCTAACAAAACAGAAAAAAGATCTTCATTTAGTTTATCTGTATGTCTTTCCTTCTATTTTTTTAACCCTTTAGCGCCAAATAGGATTACGACGATCATTCTCAACCATCTCCGAAAAAGCGCGGGTAAAAGTAAAACTAAAACCTAAAGAAGTACGGAAGAGCAATAATAATAAAAAAAAATTGTTTACTTAGATTTAAAACTATATTTTCTTTAACCTTATATAATCAATATTTTAAGAATATGTCATTTGTTTTCTACGCTTTTATTAAACTTAGTATGATGAATAATTTCATTTTTTATACTGATGGAACAAGAGACATGGAATATGATTAATAACATAATACTCCTCCGATATTGAACAACAGTCAAACAACGAGATATCAGAATTACTTCCGTTTTTTATATCCATACCAATAAATAATCTAACAGCTAAAAATAAAATAAAATTCTTTTAAATAAGTTTCACGCATGAAAATGACATTAAACTTTACATTTTAAAATCTTTAAACACATCTTTAATAAAATAAACTCTTTCGGTGAATAGCAATGGATTCGTTTTAAAACTTCATTGAAAAATTACAAGTATTTTTGAAAAAGAAATGTTAAGTTTAGATTTTTTCTGTCAAACCAGAAAGAATATAATGTGTTTTATTAAATTATGCAAGCAGTAATTCTCAAAAAAATACTTTTTGTGTTTTATTAAATTGTTTTTGGAAGATACAGGCCAAATTTTTACATTTGATATTCCATAAATATTTCACTGAAATAATAACTTCAGTGATTTCATTTCAAACAACTATTAAAAATTTGGACAAAGACCCCCAAATTAAAAAAAAGTATAAACGCAGTATTGAAAAGGGGTGAAACATACCCATTAAATATTTTGCCAGTGTTTTTTTTTTTTAAATAAAATACAGTAAAATGGTCGTTCACTTATAAGTCCTGAAAAATTTCGCTTGAATGGGACAATTTCCTGATTTTTGGCAAATATTTTAAAAAATGTTTTCATTGCGGAAAAGTAAAAAATCCGTTTTGGTGATACTTAATATTGGAGGTGATACCTAATAAAGGAGGCACACGGTAGAGTAATGAAAAACCTAGTTCAAATTCCAGTCGAGTTCATTGCATTTACTTATGTGTTAATATCCTTGGGAAGGGTAGGATTCCATCTCTTCTCTCCTAGCTATGGGTTAAATATCAGGACAGACTAAATCCTATAGCCATGCATGGCAACCAGTGTAGGAGGTGAACAACCCTGAATTCAAAACCTAAAGACCTAGTACACAGACTAAATATAAGCCACAGCATATTCCGTGGTTTTCGGCTATTTGTCAAAAGCTTGGAGAGGAGTTTAGCGCCAGCAAGTTATCTGAATACCCACTGAAAGGATCAAGAAAAAGGAAGATCAAAGTCTGTTTCTTCTTTCCTCAGGTTCTCCTGAGATAGTCGAGGGTTATAGAATATTCGAGGAAGAGATGGAAAGGTTCTCCGCTCAGCCCAATTCTTAAAATCTGCTCTTTGTTAAATTTTTCTTTTTATATGAAAAACTAGAGTTAATTGTGTCAGATGTGCGTTGAGATGCAGTGGATGTCGGCTCGGAACGTGGAATCGGGGAGTCGAGTTTGAATTCCAGTTGAATTCATTGCATTCACTTACGCGCAAATACCCTTGGGAAAGGTATTAATTCGTCTCTTCCGTCCAGTTATGGATTAAATAACAGGATAGATTGTGTTCTATAGCTTGGCTGGCAACCAGTCTACCGCAGAAAGTAATGGCAACCTATTGCGGGATAATCTTCTGTCCAGTCAGTCATGAGTGAGAACATAATGTTGTCCTCACGAAACTTCGAAGTCGGCATGAACCTGCTCAGTTAAAGTGACACACTTTTTGAAACATATCGAAACTCTATCTCCATCCCAATATCGAGCACTTTACGATTAAAAAACTTTTTAAAAAAAGTAAGGGACACCTCGTGAGGATCGAACTCACTACTCAAGTGTAATGATTCAAGCGAGACATGCTTGCTAACCACTACACCACCGCTAGGTGCCAATATGTAGTTTAAGTTTAAGTTAAGTTAAGTTCTCAATATAGGGGACGTAAATATAAAAATGGACACTGAAGTCAACACCCGATAGACAGTCTGTTTCATGCTAAACGCACTCGCCACTCCCGTTGTGCTTTTGCTCTGCTTTTTTATCTATACAGGTCAGTAATGCATTGTGGGTATTCTGCTACATTGTGGGTAGTCTTATTTATTATTATAACGGTTATTTGAAAATTTGATAATCACAGGACAAATCGAAAGCCAAAAAGACAGAGAGAAGGCAATACATAACCTACTTGTCGAGCTTGAGTAAAAGGATAGCATAACAAGGTTTAGGAAAGATAGCATTAAGGGCTACAAAAGACAGGGACTTGTGCAGAACCAGGATCGCCAAAGTTCTGAAGAGACATGGCACTTAGAAGCTGTTCTGTAATTAAGAAATTTAGTGAATTAAAGTTTTAAAAGTGTTGTGGAATAGTTTTCGCACTGAAGGTTATAATCGTGCTATGTCGGTTGTTAATCGACTTAACGTACCCAAATGTTAGGAACTTGGTAATCTTCCACTGAAAGCTGACTCCTTAGTATTCGACTAACTGCCGACTAATATCAACTGCCTAGTAGCTCTACTAAGCTCCAAAAGAAGTCTAAAGAACTCCTATGAACGTCTAAGAATTCCTAAGAACTTCCCAAGAACTTCTTGTGTTAACTTCCTGTTAACTCTTATTAATATATGAGGGAGAGTCCATTATCTGAGGAATAGATGTGTTTCACCATAACAGAGGGAGAGTCCATTATCTGAGGAATAGGTATGATTCACCATAACAAAAAACTTGGCCAAATGTAGAATCATCTCTCTCTCCCTTTCTCCCTCTCTCACTCTCTCTATCTCTGTCTCGCTCGCTCTTTCTTTCATCCCCCACACTTTTCAGCCTTGAAAGATTTAATTATTGTTATAGTATTGTTCCTGCATCGTTATGAAGTATGTCTTATTTCCCCCTTGCAAAATAGACACAGCATCGAAAAGCGGGTGGCTAGACACACAGTAGAAAAAAAAATGGGAAAAAGTCACTACTTTGCCGATGACTACGACAATACATTTTTTTCCATTTGCTTTGTTAATCTGCTCATCCAATCGCGGGCGTGGCTGATATGTGAAAACGGGAAGTGCTTTTAAAAAAACGGTGTTGTTTTCAGCAAATTTAAGAGTCATGAGGCCTGCAAAAAAACCCGCCCAAAACTTGATAAGGTGTCAAGGAAAGTTAAAGTGATACAGGCTAATTTTCTAATTAAAATCTACCGTCAGTTGCAGACAGTATCGGCTTGAAAACAGTTAAATCGACAAGACGAGGTTTGTTACCTTTAAAAAAATGATCCAGTTTCTCGGTTAGCACAATGGTTAGTGATGTGGTCGCTGAAATAGCGAGTTGTTTTCTCGAGATTAATGTTTAAGCACAAGTATCCAGAAGAAAAAAGAACGGATATTAACTCTTTGGAATCTTTAAAAGACGGCTTTAACTGTTTATCTTTACAACGTTATTCTAAGGCGAGAAATTAGTTAAGGACAGGATGGATCGTTATTTGCTAGTGGAATGGTGCCAGACAGAAATAGTTCCCATGTTTTGCTTTATTTAGGAGGTGTGTTAGACCAGTAACTTGACTTAGGGTGCTGTGTGAGCTATGAGTGGGGTAGAGCTTAGCCGCTTACATCATCGAGTAACGTAATACCCGGGAAGTATATAATTGCGATATAACTTCTCATCAGTCATCGTGTGCTTTTTCACGTGCTTTTATTAACTGCTCCTCAGTGTTAGGCCGTCAAGCGATGTGCACAGAGCAATCGAATCAAACTGAAGTTTCTGACCCGGTTTGGGAAAAGTCCACCAGAGGCACCCCAGTGGTGTGTGGCGATCGATGGCTGACTGTTCGATTGATCGTGAGCTGGGCATGAACTGCAACAGCGACTGGAAGATTATCACCAAAGATTTGCGCATGTGGTATTCAAGGGAACCTGTTTTCCGTGCGTGGAAGCCATTAAAAAAGCCTTGACGACGCAGCTACGGATAATCCTGGGTGAATTTTTCCAGGTGCGCATGGAGGTTTAGCTGAGAAGGATGGGGAAGTGCGTTAGACCCGAGTGGGATAATTTTGAAGGCGAAAGTTTCTAGTTTGAGTTTGACTTCCTTTTTTTGTGACTTCAGTCTTCTTTCTTTTTTGACATATAGTATTCCCGAGTTTAACTACACTAGAGACTTAGTTTTTCATAGAGTTCTAGGAAGGGTGCAATTTCTGTCGTTTCAAAAACTAAAGAGGAGAAAATTTTGAATAATAATTCTTAAAAGCATTGATATTATAAAACACTTCCATATTTTTGAATGTTAATCTTGAAGGTAGACAAGTCCGCCTCGGTTTGGAAGACCGAGACAGCTTCATTCCTTCTATTTACAGCCTCCTTTGATTTGTTTCTAAGCTGAAGTTGTAACGTTCTGTGTTATGTAGTTTGACGGATGTGCGTTGTGGTGCAGTGGATATCGGCTCGGAACGAGAAATCGGGGAGCCGAGTTCGAAATTCAGTTGAATTCCTTGCATTCACTTACGCACAAATACCCTTGGGAAATGTATTAATCCGTCTCTTCTTTCCAGTTATGGGTTAAATAACAAGACGGATTGGGTTCTATAGCCTTGGTCGGCAACCAGTCTACCGCAGAAAATAATGGCAACCAACTGCGGGATAATCTTCTGCCCAGTCAGTCATGTCTCTTTCGAGACATAATCGCCCAAGCGTGTATCACGGATGTCACTTAACTGACTGACTGTTATGTAGTTTGGTTTCGTTGATTTTGTTTAGCTGCTTGTCAACATCTCTATGCGTTAATAAATGCCGAGATTAAATATTTTGAACACAATTTTATGGCTTCGACTAAATATTTTGAATGCAATTATATGGCTTCAAAAACATATAAAATATTTTTTGATCATTTTTATAAAATATATTATTGGTAATTCTACTATAAATATGTATTGTTGATAATTTTTTTCTGTAAAAATATATTGTTGGTATCTAAACTTATTTATAAATGGAGTTGTCTGTGTGTGCGTCTGTGTGTGTGTGTCCGTTACCTATAGACTCCGAAACGGCTGAACCGATTTTCTTGAAAATTTACACAGTTGTACTATAAGCGTCTGTAAGTGTGTAAGTGTTCTTAGCTAGGTTTTGTGTCGAGGTACCCTCGATAAATATCGAAAATCGATAATCGAAAAATCGGGTTATAGAAAGAGTAGTCCGATTTTAGTCAAATTTGATGCACTCATAGACAAAGACATAAGAAACGATATTCAGAAAGTTCAAGGTTGCAGTTCTTACAATAGTGCAGAAAATCGATAATATATATATATATATATATATATATATATATATATATATATATATATATATAGATAGATAAGGCAAGATGTTTGTGTGTGTCTGTTTATCTGCCTGTATGTCTGTATTTTTTCAGCCCTTTTATTTTAGTTTTTGCTTCGGGTTTGGCTCTAAGTAGGTATAATTGTAGTTCTTAGTCTCAGCCATGATACCATTTACTCAGAGGACTTATTTAGCCTTCAAAATTCAGGTTACGACGAAAAAAACTTATTTGATATCGATACGAGGAAATCAAAATTTGACTTACATCCATTCATTTTTCTTTCAGTCTACGGTTTCGCTTTAACTGGAAACAACTACTGCTTTTTAGTGTTTCGTGCCAACGTCCAAAGAGTCTGAGCTCCAGGACCATGGATTAGTTTTAAAGCTTTCATTACACCCGAGCAACACCGGGCTATACTGCTAGTTTACTATAAATATGTATTGTTGATAATTCTTTCTATGAAAATATATTGTTAATGGTTTTACTATAAAAATGTATTTTTATGCTTTCGTAATGTTTTTCGTTTGAAGGGTTTGCTATTTGCCCATAGCTGAGACCCTAAAAGGTGCTACCACACTGAGTTGGGATGGACCTGGGAGCAAATATTAAGAGGTGGTTCCACACTCCTTAAAAATTTTTACCTCCCGATCAGAGGCCTTGCTGCCGGATGTATTTTATCGTCATACCCAGGGCTAATGTGTCATGTAGTTTATGACAAGTTCTACTGGTACTATGTAACCTGCTGCATGGTTAGGTCATCAGCCACTAAATCGGTGACCCCACGATGTCAAAGGGCGGATGAACATTCTTGTCGAGCCAATATCCATCTAATAGAAAAGGCGGCATCACTGGGTGGAGGGCTTCCTATATTGAAGTCAACGGCCAGGCTGGAGGTTTTCCCCCGAAAAACAGCCACATATACATAACCATAGTAATCCTTTAAGTTGAAGGTCATCAGCTGGGGTTTGAGCGGAATGGGCTCTGTCAGGTGTTCAGCTACACAGAGACCCTACAACCACACCCAGTCATGGAACAGGTGATGATAATAATAATGATGAGGACGTGTAGTCAGCAGGTTTGAAATTTGTGTTGTATCTGAAAATTATTAAACAAAGAGAAGAAAAACTATTTTCACTGGAATAATTATTTTTACCCATTTTTTTCTGGTCTTTGTAATTTAAAAAATGTGCTTTGATATGCGCTATGGTGCAGTGGTTATCGGCTCAGAACGAGAAATCGGTGAGATGAGTTCGAATTCCAGTTGAATTCGATGCATTCACTTACGCACAAATACCCTTGGGAAAAGTATTAATCCAACTCTTCTTCCTCCAGCCAAGCATTTATCAAGTATGGCACTTAACTGACTGACAGAATATAATAGTTGGAAACATGATTAAGACTTACTAGGCATAAAGTGGGGGACCAGTTTTATATTGTTATGAAGTAATAAACTGATCCCCCAATAATTACTACTTAATAATATGATACATCTCTTCTCTCTCTAGCTATGCGTCAAATAATAGGACAGATTGGGTTCTATAGCCTTGGTCGGCAATCAATCTACCGCAGAAAGTAATGGCAACCTACTGCGAGAAAATCTTCTGCCCAGTTAATCATGTTTCTTGATATCATGTCTCTTTCACGTGTGACGCTTAACAGACTGAATCTTAAAAAAAAAACTTCTATAATTCCATGTTTAATAGCAAATTCTTTTTCTATTCCCAAGAGCGAGCTATAGAAGTAAATTCAAAATTGGTTTTATATTCAGTGACCGCCGTGGGAATGCGATGAATCATCGTCCGTCCAATTTCCTACTCTTGTGTTCTGCGGATTTTGCCCTTTTAAAAATATCTCAACGCAATGGTCCATTTCCTGAAATACTACATCCGGCCTCCCGTGGAAGCAAATGTTAGATACGAATCGTATTGTCCTCGGCTCAACTCGAACCAATGACGCCCAATATTATCACTGAATAGTTTCACTGTTTCTAACCTTACGGCAATATCACGACGAAACTACTGATTCCCGTATGATCACCTAAGTTAAGCAACGCCTGGTCAGTACCTAGATGGGTGACAACTTGGGAATACCAAGTGCTGTAAGCTTGGATGTGCCGCTGTTATAATGGATAATGGCTCGGAATTGTTAATCGGGGAGCCGAGTTCCAATTCATGTTGGGTTCGTTATATTCACTTACGCGTAAATACTCGTTTGGAAAGGTATGAATTCATCTCTTCTTCCCCAGCTATGGGTTAATTGATAAGACTTGTAATACTAAATACTTACTATCACCTTCCAAAGTTTTTACAATCTAAAAATATTTGTTGGCTTTAAATAACCTGCAAAATGTGTACAGAAAAAGGTATATCAATACTTATCGCAATGTATCTATATGTGTAAAGTACTGGGTGCGATGGATACATTGTCGTCTAAATTACTCAATAATGAAAATAATACTGACATCTTATTTTTAAAGATACATTTACCAAAATTACATAAGTATTATCTTGAAATATTAAAGAGTAAATTTATTCAATAAAATTGACATTGCCTTTACCGTGGCCGCCATACGACTTCGGAATCTTCTGCTACTCTTCTAGACGGTCTCCTTGTTTAAATTGGTGAATGCTGCCATAATTTTTACATTCAGTTCATCTTTGATGTGACAAGGAGTTTTGTTGGTCTCTCACTGAAATTGCGCCCCACAAATAATAATCAAGGGGGTTGTAGTCTGGGGAGTTAGCTGGCCAAATGTAAGGGTTGATGTGGTTGCAAAAATTGTCTGACAGCCATAATTGGGTTCTTCTGCTTGTGCGGCATGGTGCAGAGTCCTGTTGCTAGATATAGTTTTTTTCCAGCAGTCACCCTCTTGACCCAAGGCAGCACTGCCTCCTCAAGGGACTTGCTGTAAGTCTCCATGTTGCCCCGTTGGAAGATGAAAAAAGGCATAATATTGCCATCACTAGTGATCGCTCCAAACACTCTGATGTTGACTGGGTAACTCATTTAACTCTTTCCAAATCCTCGGCACTGTCCTAAGATTGACATCCAAACACTGAAATGTTCGTATTGGGGTTTCTGGTGCAAATGTTAAGCACCAAAACGTACTGTTTCCAAATTTCTGGCGGGGTGAAATCCGTGATGGTGCTCTTTTTTCTTACAGACGGTGCCTAACTGACCTTACTATCCTGTGCAGTCGACAAAATCAAAACCAACACGCATGCGTGAAATTAAAAATATATAAAATGGCGACAGTTTGCTCGTCGCACTCTTTTTATAATATATACATAGGTACCTCCACGCAATTGCCAATAAAACAGCATAGCATGATGTTAAAAGGGCTCAAACTTAATAAAAACAAAGTTTTATCATCAAAATGTTTTTTTTAATCATATCACCCCGAGCAAGGCGGTAATGCCACTGATGTGCAGGGGGCTACGTAAGAGTGAAAAGATTAGAAAAGAGAAGGCCGGAAACCACATCCTAAACAGGGAACAAGGGATGAGCCTCGACACCTGTTCAATAGACGTGGGCGGAGTGTGAACCGGGCGATAGTTTAGTCTATCTACTCTAATTGAAAAAAAAAAAAAGAAGAAAAAGAAAAGTGAAAAGAGTGGAAAAAAGAAAGCCGGAAACCACATCCTAAACAGGGAACAAGGGATGAGCCTCTACACCTGTTCAATAGACGTGGGTGGAGTGTGAACCGGGCGATAGTTTAGTCTATCTACTCCAGTATGTTATTATTAAGAGGAAAGATCAAATTTTGTTGTCAATATTTTTTAAATTTTTTCACTCTTTTTTAACACGTTCGAAATTTCAGTTAAAATTTCTTTTTTTGTTTTTGTCAGGGATTCACACTATGTTTACGGAATGGGACTATTAAGGAAAACGTAATATTACGAAAGTCGTTTGTTGGCGTTGAAAGACGCATTAATTGAAAATTCTTGCAAAAATCAACTAATTGTCTAATTTTAATGAAACTCTCAGGACTTATTCCCAAATGAATGAAATTATTTATGCAATTATTATTTTTAGAAAATCTTGGTAAAAATAATTTTTTTACCTTAGTTACCCTCCTCCAATTAATAGCATAAAACTTCTAGAAATACATTATCTATACCACTTTTTATTAGTTAAATGCAGGACTCATTGGGGAATAATAATCATGTTTTTTTTTATTTACGAGACCATTTTTCTGAAAATCTGCACCGAATAGAAAAAAATTTGCTTAAAACTACGCCATTTTTAATTTAGATAAATTTTTAATCGATTTCATAACTAATATAATTTAAGGATAACATATTCTGAAAAAGAAAAAAAAATTGATGAATAATGAATTTTTATAAGAATAGTTTTCATTTATTATGGGCGGCGACAACCTTAACTACGTAAGATATGCAGACGACAAAGTGTTGATAGCATAGCTTCCTTTCCATTTCTCCTACTTCAATATACGAATGAAATTGTCTGGTAAAATATCATCGAAACAGATTCAAGGTCATTTTTTTTTACTAATCTTCACACATTTCAAGGCTCAAAACCCACTCACGCTAGATTCAAACATCATTTCAGATATACAGTACTGTACAAAAGTATTAGGATAAGAACTATTTTATCTTTTATGAGGCATCAAAATATAGTTTAAAATCACGCCTGTCCTAACACTTTTGCACACTACCGGTCGTGTGCAAAAGTATTAGGGCAGGCGTAATTTTCCTAAGAAACTCACTGAAATTCAAATACAGGGTGAAAAGTCAAGTAAATTGCTAATACATATTGATTGTTTAAAACTAGGTGTAAAAGAATTGTATAAAAAAGAAGTTATATTTAATTTTTCTTATTTTCTATTAAACAAGTTATTTGAAACTACTCATTATTCTATTATCATTGGATATGACTGACATTTTTCTTATTCCCCACTCTCGAATTGATAAATCTAATGTTACTTCGCAAAACACACTTTGGGAACAAATACAAGCTGCTTGGCAGGAGATACCATTTTTTTTGTTAAAGCATTTGTTGAGTAAATCAAATAAAATTACTTTAATTAAATTTATTTTCTGTCAATAGGCCTCATAAAAGATAAAACAGTTGTTGTCCTAATACTGTTAGCTGCTTGGCAGGAGATACCATTAGATATCTTGAAGAAGCTTGTGATGTATATATATATCAAAATTATCCGGAACGGCAGGAAATCAGTTATGATCCACAACAACGAACAGTGGACTAAGAACTCAAAAGAGAACTTTGATTTATCCATGGGTGCAATGGATTCAACAGAAGCTTCGGATCTAACCGGATTATTCTTACTGTACAACTTAACTTAACTACACATAAGGAAAAAGAAACGAGCAGGATAAGCCTGTATAGGGACGACGGGCTGATGATAATTGATAAATCTACTGGAAGTAAGGTTGATAAAACCAGAAAATTAATCCATAGAGTTTTTAAATCCTTTAGCCTTAACGTAGTAATTAACCACAATATCAAGCAAGTAGACTTCCTAGACATAACATTAGACCTAGTATCGAACACTTTCCAACCTTACATGAAAAACAACGCTAACCCAATATATATAAACCCCAACTCTAATCACCCACCATCAATTATTAAGCACATCCCATCATAGGTAGAACGTCGCATTAACAAACTCATCCAACAAAGAGATATTTGATAAGCACAAGGTAATTTATAATAGAATCCTTAATGAAAGCGGGTATAAATCATCAAAAATCAGTTTTGTGGAGAAATTCAAAAGTCCAAAAAGCAGAAATAGAAGCAGGAAAATAATATGGTATAAACCTCCATTCAACCAATCAGTTAATTTCAAGCTGGGACTAAATTTCTTAAATTAGTAGAGAAGCACTTTCCCAAAAATAATCCTCTGAGCAAAATCTTCAATAAAAATACCATAAAATTAAGCTACAGCTGTTCCAATAATCTAGAAAAAATAATTAAAATGCACCACACTAAAATATTTAAAATACACAGCAAAAATAAATCCAACACTAATACAAGTCCGTCCCATGATAACAACCTCTGTAACTGTAGAAACCCCAACCAATGCCCCACGGCCAATAAATGTCTGACGAAATCTCTGATATATATGTGTTCGATTTCATCCTTAGAAAATCCTAAAGATGAAAAAATATATATTGGGAATACCATGAACGTATTTAAAAGCGCTTTTACAATCACCTCTCATCCTTCAATAACAAAGAAAAACAAAGCATGATATCTCTCTCCAAAGACTTTTGGAAATTGAAAAACGAAAATAAAACACCTAAGGTCAAATGGAAAATTCTCAAAAAAGCAAGAACAGCAAAATCTATAGAACCATGCTTTCTTTGCCTTCAAGAAAAAATAGAGATCCTTAAATATATAAATAGTAACAAGAGACACGAAACCACAGTAAACTGCAAGCACATTAGGGACCTAACCCTACAGTCATGCTAAGAAATACTAAGAGTTTGATTAGATATTCTCATTATAAAAGATAAAAAATGCTATAGAAAAAATCGATCCAATAAATCCTCAACGGAAAGTCTATCACTAAAGCCTACACCAATAACCTTACTTAACACAATAACCTTACTTAAATACAAAAATATTCCGTACTAAAAAAATCAAAAATTAAACAAATGGCTCCCAAAATTGAAAAAGAATCAAAATGCATATATTCAAAATCAAGATTAAAAATATACTACTTCAGAATAATTATATCATACACAAAAATAAACTGTAAGCACACGTAAGATCTAACCCTACAATCACACTAAAAAGTACTAGAAAGTTGAATAGAGATTTTTTATTATTATAAAAGATAAAAAATGCTATAGGAAAAAATCGATGTAATAAATACTTAAAGTAAGATCTAATACCAGCAAAAATATCTAAATAAATAAAATATATAAAAAATTAAAAGAAATAAATAGAATTCCAAACGATAATTTATAGAAAAAAGAATATAAAAAAATTAAAAGAAAAAACCGACCCTCTAAACTTAAAATTAAGATTAAACATACAACTTTATACAAAAAACTGATAAAGCACTTGCTTGACGAGGGCTTCTCTTATGAGGACTCTCTGCTGCCACGCTCTCCACGAGTTTCTTTCTACTGATGCATGGGTGAACCATTGACTTCCGGGAATAGGCCGGAGGACGTCCGGGAAAGACTGGAGGACACTGGGAAAGACCAGAACCAAGGACTCTGTGGGCTGGCTCCCCACTTTGCCTTCAACATGTGGCTACGAAATACAAAAGGAAAAGATGCTCCCAGGATTCACCGAAAGTGGGAGAGAATGATGAATCCATCGATGCTCAATCAATCACGACTGCAAATCCCAAACGGACTATGAATATGGGCCAAATGGAAAATCCATGTGTCTGTGGAAGGCGTTTCGCTACCGCCCGTGGCATGAAGATCCACAGGACAAAGATGGGATGTGTGAAGACCCATCTGAATGAGCAGCAGTGCACTGCATTAGCAGATAAGACGTCGGAAGACCAAGGCCAGGAGTCAAGCCACAGTGCCAAGGACATCCACGCTGTTGGTTCAGATGAGGAATTTGCGCAGGCCCTTGATGCCAGGTGCCTGAAACTCAACCTGCCGCGAGCGGGCGAGGCTGAAGATTGGGAGAAACTGGATGCAAACATCGTCCAAAGACTCGATGCACTGATAGGGAAAAGCACCCTGGAACACAAACTGGCCACATATGGGGACATTGTGTATGCCACATGTAGAGAAGCCTATGGAGTAAAATTACCCCAAAAAGAGAAAATACCTCCAAAGAAATCCAGACGCCAAGAAGAGATGGACAAGATCAGGGTCCAAAAGAAAAAGCTCAAGAAGCAAATGAAAACCGCACTGCTAATTGAAAAACAAGGCTTGGAAAAACTCTGGGAAGACCTAAAAGCAAAACACAGCGCCCTCAGCAAGGCGGAATCTGCAAGGAAGAGGAAGAGCAAAAAGAAGAAGACACAAGAGAGCTTCTTCAGAGACCCCTTCCAGTTTGCCAGAACGCTGTTTGAGAGGCCAAAATCTGGAACCCTTAGTGTGGACAAAGAAGTTCTTGAGCAGCATCCAGAGAAGAGGAGACGCGCCATGTGCTGGAGAGGCTGGACAACATAGTTGCCTCATTTAGAATGAAGTTCAAGCCAAAGAAATCACGGAGTCTCTCACTGAGAAAAAGAAAAGTGGCCGAATTTGTGGTCTTCAGTGTTGCCAACCAGGCCATTCCGGCAGTCACAGTGGAGCCAGTTAAGAGCCTTGGAAGTTGGTATGATGATACGCTGAAAGACACACAAAGAGCAAAAGAAACCAAGCAGATGTTGGAAGAAGGTTTGGAGACCATTGACCAGTGTGGGCTCCCTGGCAAATACAAGGTCTGGTGTTTGCAGTTCATGCTGATACCAAAGCTCCTATGGCCCCTGATGATATGCGACATCTGCACCAGCATAGTGGAGGCAATGGAAGCCAAAATCAGCAAGTTCACAAGGAAATGGCTTGGTGTCCCACCCTGTCTGACTGACATAGCGTTGTACTGTCGCCAAGCAAAGCTGAAACTACCACTGAAATCCATCCTGGAGGAATATAAAGCAGGGAAGATCAGATTTCACAGTATGCTGGAGGACTCAGGAGACAGGGTGGTAGAAGCAATCAAGCCCCAACTGAAGACAGGCAGAAAATGGAAAGTTCAAGAGGCAATGGATTCTGCCAGAGAAAGTCTCAAGATCAGAGAAATAACAGGTCACATGCAGACCAACAGACAAGGACTGGGGATGACCAAAACTGAATGGTGGTCAAAGGCCAAAGGAAAAGCCAAAAGAGACATGATGATTCAGGAGATGAGAAAAGAAGAAGACCAAAAAAGACTCCAAAAAGCAGTCCATCAGAGCCAGCAAGGGCAATGGACAACATGGGAGAATGCACTCCAAAGAAGTCTCACTTGGAATGACATTTGGCACATGGCCCCTCTCAGGATCAGCTTTATTCTCAGAGCTGCATATGACCTGCCCTCATATGCAAACCTGGTGAAGTGGGGAAAAACAGACGATCCTTCATGCCCCCTCTGCCATGAAAAACAAACAGTAGAGCATGTCCTAAGCTCATGTAAAGTAGCCCTGGCTCAAGGAAGGTACACATGGAGGCACAATCAAGTGCTCAAAGAGATTGTACAAGTAGTCTGGACTAGTACCAACACCACAAAAGGGAAAATCAGGATTCCAAAAGCATCCGCAACATTCTTCACGGCAGGAGGCAGCAAATCATGGCCAAGAACAACAGTACCACTTGGAACATGCAGGCTGAGTATGCTGGACGGGGCAGATGACTGGGAGTGCACTGCAGACCTCCCAGAATGGAAGAGTCACCCAGAGATCATCAGCAAGAGTGGCATGAGACCAGACATAGTAGTCCACTCTCAGTCAACCAAGCAGCTGATTATAATAGAACTCACAGTGCCATATGAGAACAGAATGGAGGCAGCTCAAATCTACAAGACTGAAAAGTATGCTGATCTGGCAAACAGCCTGAGGAGAGAAGACTACCAGGTCAAAGTCCTCACTGCAGAAATTGGAGCTAGGGGGTTTGTAGGAGCATCTGCATACAGCCTCATGAAACAGCTCTCAGTTGCAGGGAGGGAAAAAACCAGAGCCCTGAAAGCAATGGCAGAAGCGGCAGAGAGGTGTTCAAGCTGGATCTGGTCAAGGAGGAATAAAAGTGAACTTCATAAGGCTTAATTTTCCTACAAATATCAGGTGTACCTTTGGCTAAGTGGTTAGTGCGGGGTCTTTGAGTGAAAATGAGCATATCCAGAAGGTCACGGATCCTATCCGTGGCTCGTCCCGGAAAAAAAAAAAAGAAAAAAGGGCAGCAGAGGGACATCCGGAGTCATGAACCGGGTGTGGCCCAACCCCCCTAGAGTGTCAGGAGATAAGGGCCGAAACACTTGCTTGACGGGGGCTTCTCTTCTGAGGACTCTCTGCTGCCACGCTCTCCACGAGTTTCTTTCTACTACAACTTTATACAAAAAACTGATAAAACTCCAATTTGCATTTACTTCCTAAAAAATACAAATTTAGATTTCTTGAAATAACTTCGCCTAAATACAAAAATACTCCAAACTTGAGGATAAAATATTTAAAAAAGTATATTTAAAAAAAAAATCCCTATAAAATAAAAAAAAATATTCCATACCGAAAAAATCAAAATTGGAAAGAAAAAACACCCCACCCCTATCACGTCTATCTAAGAAACCCCAAAGTGAAAACCTAGACAGAGAATCAAAATGAATACATGAATTAGGTCCACTAACAGCAGATATCAATCAATTAAATGATAGCCAACCATAAAAATGACAACTCAACACGGCTGCCCTCTTAGAAACTCTAACCAAAAGATATACCCGACCGACAAAACGTACATTCCAACAGATAATACAATTAATAAAAAATTTCACACTTACGCACCAGATTCTTCAAAAGTCTATAACGGTCAAAACGAGAAATACATTCACTTAATTACCAATAACCCCAACCAGCCCCCACAACAACAACGAACCAAATATAAACAGAGAATGATTCCAAACCTTTATTTCTCCCGTTGAGGTGTTTGGGTCACAAACACTGAAACAGCCATATGATTGTAGAGAAGAGGAGATATATAGAAGAAATTATGTACATGTTCTAAAACATAATTTATAATAAATATTCACAGCTCTATACACCATATATCGAGCACTGTTTTAAAGCAATGTTTTGGACGGAAAAAAAATTATCTTTTTTCTCTCCTCATTCTATATTCACTCGGATATATATATATATATATATATATATATATAGAGAGAGAGAGAGAGAGAGAGAGAGAGAGAGAGAAAGAGAGAGAGAGAGCAATTTTTCTTCAGAAATATAAATTTTGAATAATGTTTATATGAGATTCCTGATCAGGACCAATATCATTGCAGATTCTTTTTTTTATCAAGAATATTTTCTACTTGAATATTTTCCCCAAAATTTCTACTTTGTAGAAGAGAGTCGCTTCAATAGTTTTCTGAACTCTAAAATCTGAAACACTTTAAGTCAAAAACCAATATTCATCTAACCTCTTTCTCCATATAATCCTCATTTTCTTCTTCTTCTTCTTCTTCTTCTTCTTCTTCTTCTTCTTCTATGTGTGCTGTCCCTTTAAGACGTTGACAATCATGGCTCTCCACAGATTTCTGTCTTATAAACCTTTGTAAATTTTGTCTTTTTGCTACTTCTCTTAAACCTTGCTTCGCCATTCATTTTTTTAAGTTTTTAAGATAGGTTATGTGCTGTTTTTCTCTGCCCCTTTTGTCTTCAATATGTCCTGTGCGTGTCAAATTTTTCAAGCCCCTTTCTTTATTATGTGCCTTAGATATTTAACTTTCTGATTTTACGTATGTGTTCTTTTTGCTTCCATTTTCTCTAAAACTTTGCCATTGCGTACATGTTCGATTCATTATATTCTCAGTATCCTTCTGTAGAATCATATTTTTGTCGCCCCAATTCTTCTCTACACTTGCCCAGCATACACTGTTACATAAGAGGACTAATATTATATAACAGTTTAGTATTTTTTCTTCGTTTCTAAAGAAATTTTCTTGTTTCTTGATGTTTTGTTGAGATTTTGGAAAGCATTTTCTCTATTCCAGTCCACCTTCAGATTTCGGTGTCATATTTCCAGTATTCTGTTATAACACTGTTTAGATTTTTAAATTGTTGTACTTGTTTGATTTTTGTATCTCCGATTTGTAATTGGCATTTTGGGGCGTTTCTTTTTCTCGTAAACATACATTATGTCTTCCTGCATTTGGTGTTTAGTCTTTTCTTCTTGCTTTCCTTTACTACCTTCTGTAGGAGTTCTAGTAGTTTCCTTTCTGTATCTGCTATCAAAAACGTTTCATTGGCATATCTTGTTAAGATTGTGGCCGTCAATAATGAATCCTGATCAGTCAGTTAAGTGCCATACGCGATACACGACTGGGCGATCATGTCTCTAAAGACTCATGGTTGACTGGGCTGAAAATTTTCCTGTAGTAGATTGCCATTACTTTATGTGGTACTGGTTACCAACCAAGGCTATAGAACCCAATCTACCTTATTATTTAATCCATAGCTCGAGGGAGAGCAGACGGATTAATTACTACCGTTCCCAAGGGTATTTGCGCGTAAGTAAATGCAACGATTTCAACTGGAATTCGAACTCGGCTCAGCCGATTTCTCGTTCCGAGTCGATATCCACTGCATCACCACGTACATTTTCGGTAAGACTTCAAATTGCATCACTCTAAAGGTTGAATAGGTCCGTTAAAATACGTCTTTGTCTTACATCACTTTCTATATTTTTTATATTTACTTTATTCATTTTCTGTCCAGGTGGTTTGCTTCCAGTGTAGGTCCAGAATTATTTTAATATCCTTCCCAAGTATGTTAAAGTTCCTTAGAGGTTACAACAGTTCTTTGTGACGCACTTTACTCAAACCCTTTTGTATAATCTACTAGCAGTATAGCCCGGCGTTGCTCGGGTGTAATGAAAGCTTTAAAACTAATCCATAATTCTGGAGCTCAGACTCAGCCTAAAGAATATTTGTGTGAAGTTTGGTGACAATCGGATAAAAATTGTGGATTTGTATAAAAGACATACAGACAAATAAACAGACAGACACACAAGCATCTTGCCTTTTATATATATTATCGATTTTCTGCACGATCATAAGAACTGCAACCTTGAAACTTCTGAAAATCGTTTCTTATGTCTTTGTCTATGAGTGTATCAAATTTGATTAAAATCGGACCACTCCTTCTATAACCCGATTTTTTCGATTATCGATTTTCGATATTTATCGGGGGTACCTCGACACAAAACATAGCTAAGAACACTCGCAGACGCTTATAGTACAACTGTGTAAATTTTCAAGAAAATCGGTTCAGCCGTTTCGGAGTCTAAAAGGTAACGGACACCACACACACACACACACACACATATACACACACACATACACACACATACACAGACGAAGTTCCATTTATAAATAAGTTTAGATTAGATAAAATATAGGTATACATGCTTTTGCATTTGTATTGTTTGTTTTTTGGTTTTTCTTTTTCTGATATTCTGAGTATAAATAACGCATTTCTTGTTCCGCTAAATTAAACGAACTCACATTTCGCTGTCCTTGTCCGGTCTACTTCTGCTGCACACTCTATACGTCAGAATTCAGAAGATAAGTTTTGTTATGTGGCTCATTAGACCGATTGTACGATGGAGTTCAAATAAGTTTACATCTGGCTTCTTAGACAATGCAGTAAAAATTGATCTACTTAGGTCATCTAGTATATCATCTCTTATGTATATTCGATTTATTATGTCTGGCAACATCTCTATTACAACTGCGTCTAGTCTGGCAGCATCTCTATTAAAACTGCTTCTAGTCTGGTAGCATCTCTATTAAAACTGCGTCTAGTCCTGCGGCTTTGTTTCTGTTCAGTTTGGTCACTGCTGATTTCATTTCATATTTTAATATTTCTGACCCTTCGATATTTCTATGTTGCACTGTCCTCTTTCGTCGTGCAAAAATTATCCGACGTATTCATTCCATCTCTAAAGTATTTTCTTTCTGTAATTCCAGTGTTCCATCCTTAGATTTTATGCATTCGGTTGTACAAAAATTTTCCAAAACGTAAAGTTGATGTTTCATAAAATGAATTTTAAAAAAAGCGTTTATTATCACTTTATTACTAACTACTTGATGTAAATGTTAAATAATAAATACCTAATGCTCTATTTTTATATTGAGTTTTGTTATAAATTAATGTTTTCAACGTTGCAATTTTATTCTTCGTTCTTTTACATTTGGATATATATATATATATATATATATATATATATATATATATATATATATATTATTTTTTTTTATTTTTATAATCTTCTCGCCCCAAGCAAGGCATTTCATTGCCACTGTTTTGCAGGAAGTTACAGAAGAGGAAAGTTATGAGAAAGAGTGACAGGTTATAGGGGGTACCAGGAAGTGGGTAAGAGAAGTATGAGAATACTGATGAGAGTCGAGTGGACGGAGAAAGGAGCATGAGAGAGAGGATGCAAGTTAGTGAGATAGGAGATGACTACTGACATTACATTTAATTTCTTGGAGCTATCGGGAAAGCAAGTAAATGGAAGGGAATTCCACAGGTGGGAATGCGAGAAAAGAAGCTGATGGAATAGAATTTGCGTTCACACACACACACACACACACACACACACACACACACACACACACACATATATATATATATATATATATATATAAAACTGACTGTCTTTATTATACTAGAGAGGATGAAAATTCGAAAAGTGAAGGAATTGAGGATTTCACAGATGGGGAGTAATATAACTTCGAGGTCAGAGTATCTATTACAGCATTCAGTCAGTCAGTTAAATACCATACGCGATATACGCTTGGGCGATCATGTCTCGAAAGAGACATGACTGACTGGGCAGATGATTATCCCGGAATAGGTTGCGATTACTTTCTGTGGTAGACTGCTTGCCAGCCAAGTCTATAGAACCAAATCTGTCCTATTATTTAACCCATAACTGGAGGGAAGAGACGGATTAACACCTTTCCCAAGGGTATTTGTGCGTAAGTGAATGCACGGAATTCAACTGGAATTCGAACTCGGATCTCCGATTTTTCGTTCCGAGCCGATAACCACAATGCATTACATTGTCAAATTAAAAAAAAAATACTCATCTCATTTACAAACTAATGCCCAGGGGATTACAGTGAGAGAAAAGCCTGGCTACAGCGGGTATTGAGGAAAGGATAAAAGATGAACGGGATTCAAGAAAACAGAAGATGGTAATTGACGTTTCATTGAAACTTTTGGAGATTGTTGCTATTAGGGAAACAATTAAACAGAAAGGAGTTCCATAGGCAGGAAGTGCGAGAAAAGAAACTATTGGAGTAGAAGTGTCAGTTATATTTAAATATTTTTATAGGTAAAAGGGTGGGACCCACATGCCAATCTAGTAACATGCTTGAATTCATGTGGACGGGCCACCAGAGAAAAATGTATACTTTATAGCTCTGCTATATTACATAGAGCACTGTTTTAATGAAACGAAAAGAATATTTATATATGTGCGTGCACTTGTGTATACATATATATATAATCATGTCACCCAAAGCAAGGCGGGTCCACCACTAATGCGCAGGGGGGTTACAGTGAGAGAAAAGCCTGGCTACAGTGTATATTGAGGAAAGGATAAAAGATGAACGGGATTCAAGATGATAGAAGATGGCAATTGACGTTGCATATAATTTTTTGGGGAGATTGTCGCTATCAAGGGAGCAAGTAAACAGAGGGGAGTTCCATAGGCGGAAAGTGCGACAAAAAAACTGTCGTGACGGTTATATTTAACTATTTGAACGGCAAAAGGATGGGACCTGGATGCCAACCTAGTCAGTTGAGTGCCATACATGATACATGCTGTGGACGATCATGTCTCGAAAGAGACATGACTGACTGGGCAGAAGGTTTTCTCGCAGTAGTTTGCCATTGTTTCTGTGGTAAACTAGTTGACAGCCAAGGCTATAGAACCCAATCTGTCCTATTATTTAATCCATAACCGGAGGGAAGAGACGGATTAATACCTTTCCCAAGGGCATTTGTGTGTGAGTGGATGCAAAGAATTCAACTGGAATTTGAACTCGGTTCCCCGTTTTGTCGTTCTGAGTCGATATCACAACGCACATCCTAGTAGAACGCTTCAATGATTGTGGTCAGGGTATCAGGGAAAAAGTTCGTCGGGGCAGTTGTCATGATAATATTTAAATATTTAATATGAACACACAAGAAACACACATTTTTGTATTGGTACTTAATAGTAAACAAAGTTTCAATATTTACTTGAGATAATTTTAAAATTTTAATTCCTGTGCATTCTCACGATAATATAATAGAGGCTCGTACCCGAGTTTGCCTATCTATTAGAGTGGCTAGCCAATCTTTGCTGCAGGCATCTGCTCAGGCACATTTTTATTTGTTCAGCATCCACAGAGCCCATCTGTGATTTATGCTGCAACCGTTTCTGAGATTGTGCATGTTATCTAGCGTTGGAACAGTCGGAACAAGGCCAACACCCTCAAAGCCTCAGTCACGATGACTTATGACTTCATGCTAGCACAACCATCTACGGCTTCTAAAGGATTCCCCCTACCTAATTTCAGGGACTTTCCAAAGATGTCGCACGCTGGGATCGCTTCTCCAGGCTGATAACATCAAGAAGTCACCGTTCTGACAAATCGACCATGGTAAGATTCGAACCCGAATCTCATGGTCAGAAAGTGAATGTTCTAAAAACTCGACCACGTGAGAAAAAAAAAAAAATTGAAACTCTGGTACAAATTTATTATTTGCCTTTACGCAATTTTTTTTTCCAATGGGATTTGCGGTTAACTATCGGCTGGTGGCCTAATGACTTACTGACTTCTTCGTCTCGACAAATTTGGTAATTTTTTTTTTCATGAACATTCAATGAAATGAATTGTCATAGATATGACATTCATTTCCATCTGACAAAAATTGGAAGTAAAAAGAGAAAACTGATTAAACAAAACATTTTATTTCTTTTAAATACTTTCGCGGGAAAAAGTGACCATAGTGGATACCAAATTCTTTACGACATTTACTCGGAATCTAACTACGAAGCCGCAGCTCATAGTCCCCCTTGCCCCATCACAAAGAGGAAGCTGTTAACTACTTCAAAGCCTGACACCAAGATGACTAAGGAGTCCTAGTTACACCGGTTTTAGAATCAAAGTGATCCTTCTCCTAAAGAGAGTGACAACCAAGGCTAACGAGCTCTGTCTAACAGACAATGACCCTCAACAAATAAGATGGGAAGAAACAAGAAAAGAAATGCTTTTGCAGTATGAAATGAAACCTGCTAGGATCCGGATGCAAAGGAGGGCCTTAGTTTGCCCACTGCTGATCTACTACAAGGTTACAAAGTGAGAGGTAACTAGTGAAGTTTGGATTTGTTATAGTACTAATTCTTTTTTTTTTTTTTTTTTCATTTATGAAGTCGTGAACGAATTGAAAACTTTTAGCTTACAAATCTAAAGCAGGCCACTTTTTATGGTTTTTACTGATAAGAAACTGACAGGCAGGTTGCTATCTACATTTTGTTTTATTTTTTTGTTTTTTTTATTTTCAAAAATTTCAGAAGAGAGCGACTGGATCCTGTTGGCACCCAGTGAGAATGAAAAAGTGATTTATGCTGTTGGACAGGTGGAAAGAGTGATTTGAAAGATAACGAAAAGGAGAGCAGGAAGGAGAGCAAGAAGGCAAAGAGGGTGACATGTTTGGAGAGTCAGTAATGGAAAGCGAGAAACAGATTAATTGAGAGATAGTCACTGCTGACATGGCGTTGAGGACTGCTGAGGTGTCAATGGATAACAAGCCGACATGGCTGTTGTCGAATAGTTGAAGGCGACAGGGTTGGGTTTGGGATTGAGAAGCAATGAATATGAATCGCGGTGAGGGTCGGGGTTGAAAGAAATGAAGCGAGGGAAACAAAGAAAATATTGTGAAAGAAGTCGGAAATTGTGGAGATAAAGATGTAAGAATTGGTATAGAGAAACTCAAAAAAAGAAAGAGACTATAGATGAAAAAAGAAAGAAAGAAAGAAAGATAGATAGATAGATAGATAGATAGATAGATAGATAGATAGAATAAAACAAAAAAGAAGAAAGAAAATTAATATGAACAGACGGAACTAGAGATAGATAGATAGATAGATAGATAGATAGATAGATAGATAGATAGATAGATAGATAGATATAATAAAATAAAACAAAAAGAAAAAAGAAAGAAAATTAATACGAAACGTTTAGAAGAAGGGTTTTACGAAGAAATAAATAAATAAATAAATAAATAAGAAAGAAAGAAAGAAAACGAAACGGGTTTAAAATTAATTTTTAAAATAGAGGCAAAAGAAATAAAAAGAAAATTAATACTGAGAAAATTATTTAAAAAAATTAAATTGAAGCAGAAGAAATAAAGAAAGAAAATTAATACAAAATCATTTAGAAAAAGGAATATTAAAACAGAAACTAAAGAAAGAAAGGAAGAAAAAGAAAGAAAGACGGAAAAAAGAAAGAAAGCTGATACAAAATCATTTTAAAAAAGGAACAATAAAATAGAAAAAGAAAGAAAAAGGAGAAAAGAAAAATAATGAAAGAAAAAAAGAAAAAAGAATGACAAGAAAAAAGAAAATTAATACAAAATCATTTAGAAAAGGGAACAATAAAATAGAAAGAAAGGAAAGAAGGTAAGAAAAAGAAAGAAAGAAAAAACAAGGAAAATAAAGAAAATGAACGAAATTAATACAAAAGTATTTGAGTTTGAATTTTGTTTAACGGCATATCAACCTTTGTGGGTTATTTAATGCCAAAAAGGTGGCGTTTTAAGGTATTTTTTAATGTTCAATTATAGCGAGGATGTGCGTTGTGGTGCAGTAGAACGAGAAATCGGGGAGCCGAGTTCGAATTCCAGTTGAATCCATTGCATTCACTTACGCACAAATACCCTTGGGAAAGGTATTAATCTGTCTTTTCCCTCTAGTTATGGGTTAAATAGCAGGACAGATTGGGTTCTATTGCCTTGGCTGGCAACCAGTCTACCGCAAAGAGCAATGGCAACCTACTGCGGCATAATCTTCTGCTCAGACAGTCATGTGTCGGAAGAGACATAATCGCCCAAGCGTGTTTCACGTATGGCATTTAACTGACTGATAGTGAGATGGTTTAGTGAGTCAGATTTTAATGATTTTTTTTTATTTTAGAAAACTGATGATGTCTTCTAGTTTTGCTGAGAATAATTTTTTTCCTTCAAAAATATGTTCTAGCAATATTTTTCCTTCAAAAGTGTATATTTTTCTATAAAAGTCTATTTTTATGTATAAATTTCTATAAAAGTCTATTTTTATACATTCATAGTGTTTCGACCCCAGTTTGGGGGAGGTTAACTTTTTGCCCATAGCTGGGACCCTAAAAGGTGCTACCACTCAGGGTCAGAGTGGATCTGAGAACAACAGTAATTAAGAGGTGGTTGCATGCTCATCACAATCTCCTAATTAGAGGCCTTGCTGCCGGATGCAGTTTACCGTCATGCCCAGGACCACAAAATTATTCAGTGACATGTTTGAAAAAATAGACGAAGGAAGGAATAAAGAAAAAGAATAGAAAGAAAGAAACTATAAAAGAAACAATAATGGTGAAGGATAAAAAAAGAAAATAAGAAAGGGTCTAAAAAATGGGATGGTGCAGTGGATATCAACTCGGAACGAGAAATCGGAGAGCCGAGTTCGAATTCCAGTCAGATTGCATCAAGTTGCATTAACTTACGCATAAATACGCTTGGGAAAGTTATTAATCCGTCTCTTCCCTCCAGTTATGGGTTAAATAACAGGACAGATTGGGTTCTATAGTCTTGGTTGACAACCAGTCTACCACAGAAAACAATGGCTACCTACTGCGGGATAATCTTCTGCCCGGTAGGTCAAGTTTCTTTTGAGACATGATCGCCCAAGCGGGTATCACGTATCAATTGACTGACTAAAAAATGGGAATAGGGAAGAAAAAGTAATAAAGGAGTAAAAATGATGAAAATTAAGGCGAAGACAACTAGGTGGTAATAACAACAATGATGAGGACAACTGTCCCAGTGTAAATAATCTAAATAATACTAAGCCATCATCCCATGAATTCAGACAAACATTAAAATGTATTTGAGTTGTTCACAACTAAAAACTAGTTTTGTTATATCATATTTGGTGACATATATATATATATATATATATATATATATATGTAAACATGTTACGGAAATTAACGAAATTTAACGAAACTTGGTTATAAGCAACCGACAATTTGTAATGAATTATTTTGAACATTATTTTTACCGATACTCGTATTTAAGTAGATATTCTGTTTTTAATTAAACAGTATTTTATATTTATATCTACCGGCCTGATTAAAAACAGAATATCTACTTAAATACGAGTATCGGTAAAAATAATGTTCAAAATAATTCATTACATATATATATATATATATTACATTTGGTGACATGACACATTTTTCATATTGTCAAGCGTTTGTAATGCCAGCATTTTTCTTTGTTTCAAATGTCATCTTTCTCCTGTGATTTCTACTTTATAAATAGAGAAAAAAAACTATACAAATATTCTATAAAACCAATATTTTCAGAATATTTTCAGGTTGATGAGGAGGGAACAGTTTCTTGCAGATCCTAAGTAGTTATGGGAGACTGGTTCGCCAAGTTCACGCTCAACCACTCCTTTTTTCGTAATCCATTTTGGCGTGTAAATGTCGAAATATTTTGTCAGGAGTTCATCATCCAGTGGAGAAGTGTTTACATCCCTTTTGCAAGACCATTAGTGCAGAATTAATATAAACAGAAACAATCTATACTGCGCCGTCAATCCATACTTCCATCAACACGTTTCGCCTTTTTGTTTTTATTCGATCTCAGTTAAAATCATCGAGTCCACGGAGCTACATAACTAACTAGTTTTCAATTCAAAATTGTCCTTCTCCTAGACTGGTTCCCGACCACGACTGGAAAGCATATTTCGAAATTCCTGTTGAATTCGTTGCATTCACTTACGCGCGAATAACAATGGAAAAGGTATTAGATTGTAGGAAAATTCGGCTTAATCCAGCAGTATTTGTGCAGAAGAGAAATTAACAAACTGGAATTCGAACTAGGTTCACCAATTTCTCGTTTCAAGCCGATAATCATCACATTACCCATACAACGGGAAGACTCTGAGCTAGGTGTATAATTTGGGATATTAACCCGGCATCAGAACGATAAAAAATTTTTAATGTTACAGACAACCAATCAGATCAGGTACCATCGCCTGTTATGACTCAGGTATAAAAAAAGCCTAATCTAGAATAAAATATTACCTTTTTATTCGATTTGAGTCAAGATTATTGAGTCGATAGCCCCGCGTCGCAGTGTATTTTCTAACTTTTGTTATTGGATAACCGCTCCTATTTTATTTTATTGCTTTGCTGTTTTGACTTCGAAATTCCTGTTGAATTCGTTGCATTCACTTACGCGCGAATAACAATGGAAAAGGTATTATTCCGTCGCTTATATCCCCAGCTATGAGTTAAATAGAAGGACGGTTTGGTTTCTGTAGCCTTGGTTGGCAACCAGTTTACCACAAAAAGAAATAACAACCTATTTCAGGAAAATCTTCTGCCTAGTCAGTCATGGGTCGAAAGATCACTTTAGCGTGTATCACATATGGCACTTAACTAACTGATTTAAAAATGGTAAAACTATTCTCTATAAAGGTTTGTCTTTCATTGTCATAATAACGACCAATGATAAATTTTTATAACGACCAATGATAAATGATTTGCTTTTACTTGGCGATTACAGGTTCATAAAGGGAATGCGCTTTGTTGTAATCTGTTTCAAGCAAATTCAAATTTCTTTAATGTTTACTTTGTAATGCTTTTATTCATTAACCAATGACGAAACCAGGCAGAACTTCTCTCAGAATTGTTTCGCTATACAGGTTGAATAGTTCCGGTGCTTCTTGACGTTTAATTAGATTTTCTTTTCTTCTTTTATTTATTTATTTTATTTTATTTTATTTTATTTTTATATATTTATTTTTTTATTTTTTGTTCATTTAATATTTTTTCAAATGAAAGTCTGTGAGAGTTATTTATTGTCACCAATCACGTATTCTTCGTAATTTTTTTCTCGGTAAGTAACAAGGCAGACGACAATAAATCACTGCTTCAACGTGAAAGACCCGATCAAAAATAAATAAATAAGTAAATATCCAATTGGACTTCGTATAAATTACGCACTGGATAGTTTTTATTTCTTTTCTGGAACCGGAAGAAAATGACGTCTTTGGATTGCAAAGGCGACCGGAGAATAATCTGCCATTTTCGGAGAAGTAATCTTGAGTGAGGCGGAGGAAAAGTCGATTAAATACAAAAAGGAAAGATACATGATGAAGGCTATTCCGAATTCATCAATCGTTAGTTCCGATGCCACAGGAAGTTTATGTTTTTTTCTTTTCTTTTTTTTTTTAATTTTATTTGTTTATTGTTTTGTTTTCCTCTTTCAGTTATTTATAACTGTTAATCTTTTACGAGGGAGTACTGAAATGTTATCGACCACACCCAATTTTCAAAACATGACAAAATGACAAAACTAGAATTTTTTAGGAAATTCTTAATCGGGAACTTTCCAGTAACCTTGTATTTGTTCTCATGATTTCAACATTATTTTCTTTTTCATTATTATTTTTATTTCAAGCAGATTTTGCTTAATTTGCAATTTCGATTTATTTTATAAATTTCGTTGATTTTCTAATTAAATGTTATACTGTGCCTTTTTTGTTTTTTGTATATTTTTATAGTCTTATTTCGTTAAGGTTTATTTTTAAATGTATATTTATGCTTTCGGCTTTTTATTTATTTCAAATATTTTATCGTTCTTTTAATCGATTTAAAAAAAAATTAATTAAACTCTTTCGATTTCTTTCTTTCATTTCTGTTTTTTATTCCTAACCAAAGAATACTACTTTCTTCCGCTTTTGTTTATCGAACAAAAATTTAATTTCTATTTTATGAATAATTCTTGTTCGTTTATTATTATTATTATGTCATTTTTCATCATATTTCGATTTCTGCTATGGACGCACTACCCAACAAGTCTGCGAGAAGACCTAAGGCAGGTCGTGCCGTGTTGTTATGGCTTCATTTCATGCTTTTTCTTTCTCCCCTGACATCCCTAGCGTTACATATACAAAGTTCTCCTTAGTGTGTGGTCTGTACTTAACAAAACAATTTTTTTGTATAACTCTTAAGCTGGGGTTTCCAGGGATTCTTTCAATGTGTTGTTTTGTTCCATTTTTTATCATTCTAAGTGCACCTACTATCACTTGCACGATTCTTGTTTTCAATTTCCACATTTTTTCTATTTCAATTTCCAGGTCTTTATATTTTGACAGTTTTTCGAATTCCTTGGTTGCTATGTTACAATCTGCTTGACAAGCCATATCAATTAATAGGCAAGTTTTTTCTTTTTAGTTTTTAACAATAATGTCTGGCCTGTTTGCTTCAATTTTTCTGTCTGTATAGATGGTGTCATCCCATAGAATGATGACATCTTCTATTTCTGTAACCGGTGCTGGGTGATGTTCATACCAATGTTTGTTTACATATTTTCCATGGTGTTTGCGCATTGTCCAATGTAAATATTGCTCTACTTTATCGTGACGATATTTATATTCATTTGGGGCAAGTACAGAACATCCTGAGATTAGATGGTCTATTGTTTCTTGGTATTTATCACATTATTATTATTATTATTATTGTTGTTGTTGTTGTTGTTGTTGTTGTTCTTTCCCTTCATTTCTGTTGTATACACATTTCCTTCTGGGTCCCAACCAGAGACCTAAGATCAGAAATGGCTTCATGACATTTTTCGATGATCATTTTTGTAAAAAAAAAAAAAAAAAAAGAGAGAAAAAAAAAGAAAAAAGATTACACCTATTTTAAATTTTACATGAATAAACGTCTTCTTAACGTGGGTCCAATTTTTTTTTCTTTCTTAAAGGCATGAGCTACCAGGAATCTCTCCGGTGATTCTATCGGAACTTTTTCCAATGAATCTGGGGGGGGGGGGGGTCTAACTACAACTAGAATTATTAAAATTCTCGTGTTTTTAGAATTCCATTTCAAAATTCTTTTATTTTATTAGTTTTTTTTTTAAAGATCTTCAAAGGTACATTACAATTTGCAGAGTCTGCCATGTCAATAAGAGAGCACATTCTGTTTCCCTTGTCTTTGATCATGATATCTGAGCTTTGATTGTTCTGTCTGTGTGTCAAAACTCATCATCCGGATTCTAATAAACAGAGCGTTCAGCAAAATCGCGATAAGACAAGAACATTGCGGGTTCGTCAAAAAGACCGAAACAAGGAACGCGATATTTATGCTCAGAATGTTATCAGAAAGAACAATGCAAATGCAGAAAGACATGTACCTGTGTTTTATAGACTACACAAAGGTGTTCGACAAAGTATGCCACAAAGACTTGTTAGTGTGACTCGGCAACCTCAACATATTCTGGAAAAACAGTAGAGTAATCAAGAACCTACACTGGCAGCAAACCGCCTGCCTAAGAACAGGAAATGAACTCAGCAGACATACAAAAATAGAAAATGGTGTAAGGCAAGGATGTGTCGTCTCACCGGAACTATTCAACCTGTATAGCGAAACAATACTGAGAGAGGTCCTGCCAGGTTTCGTTATTGGCGGTCACAATCTGAACAATATAAGATACTCAGATGACAGTTCTGATAGCAGAAATGGATAAAAAAATACAGGCCTTCCTATAGAAGGTAGCAAAAGAAAGCGAGAAAAAAGAAGTAAACATAAACTTCAAGAAAACTGAATACATGGTCATTAGCAAAAAGAGGACCCAAAAATGCCAACTGCAGGATACTAAATTTAAACAAGTGCCGGAATTTAAATACCTGGGAAGTGTTCTGACAGAGGTTGGAGGAAAGTGCGACACTGAGACCCGACGGCTCATTGGCATATATATATATATATATATGGCCCGGAAGACCCATATTAAAAAGACCTTTTGTCACATCTCACTTTAAGTGAGAAGGTGAGTAAATACCATTGTAGCGTTGCCTTGCAACCTGCTACTTTTGACACTGTCAGTTCTCTGTCTTCGGGTGGAGAGCGCTCTCTGCTCGAAAGCAGAGAGCACTAACCCAGTCGTGGTTCCGCCAAAGGGTAGAATCACGACTGGGGAAAGATAGACAGATATTTTTGGCTGGGCTATATGGCCCGGAAGACCCACATTAAAAAGACCCTGTGTCACATTTTGCTTTAAGTGGGAAGGTGACTATATACTGTCGTAGCGTTGCCTTGCAACCTGCTACTATTGACACTGTCAGCTCTCTGCCGTCGGGCGGAGAGCGCTTTCTGTTCGAAAGCAGAGAGCACTAACCCAGTCGTGGTTCCGCCGAAGGGTGGATTCACAACTGGGGAAAGATAGATATTTTGGGCCGGGCTATATGGCCCGGAAGACCCACATTTAAAAATCCTTGTGTCACATTTTGCCTTTAGTAGGAAGATGACTAAATACTGTTGTAGAGTTGCCTACCTGGTTAGTAAGTTTCTGCAGAGTTAGTTGGAGTTGTTTGAATATAGACTCTTTACCCGGATATACTATTTGACTGCCAGACTGTATATATTGATTTCTACTAATAATATTCTTGAATTGACTACCCAGGGTTCGAATTTGTATATTTTGTACCAGATAGCTGACATTTTCTCTCTCCATATCTGTTTTTGTCATTTATTATTTTGTGTGGTTTCTCACCCCGAATCCACAACAAGACACAAATGAGTGAATTTCTTGGTTCCAAGATATTAAAAACAATGAAAAAATACTTTCATAAAGTTTAACACCTAAAACACCTACCCATCAATATCTGAAAAATGTTGATAGAACTTTGAATTTCGCGAAGCAGTTTATAAATATATCATCGGAACATCCAAATATAACGTTAAATTGCCGCAAAATCATGCTATTCAATAATGTTGAAGCATGGATTAAAAAATCAAAAAGAGCACATTTCATGTACCAGAAGGTTCGTTTGACGGAGCCGAAATCTCAGAACTAATATTCCTGTATATTCTATATAAGATCAATAAAATAATCCACATAGACAACTACGGATTCTACAGAAATGGCGGGTTGATGATCGTACCGAGCAACAGAAGAGAGAATGATAAAATAAGAATATTGCTTTTCAAACTCTTCAAAAGCCTCTATTTTGAAATAGAAATCGAAATGAATAAAAAATTGTCAAATCTTTAGATGTAGAATTAAATTTACAAATTACCAGTGTCTTTCTTATGAAACCAATTTCAAATTTGAAGTATGTAAACACTGAATTTAACCATCCTACTAACCTAATCAAACATATGCCTAAAGGAATAGAACATAGGCTATCTAAAAATTCATCCCACAAAACAATCTTCGATGAAGGAAAAAGAAAATTATGAAAGGGCCTTAAATGAAAGTGGCCATAAAATCAAATTAGAATATAAACCTCAAATAAGCAAGCAAATAAAAAATAATGCTAGGAAACGAAACATTATTTGGTTCAACTTACCCTTCAATTTAGAAGTAGAATCCAAAATAAGGCAAATATTTTTCGAATTAATTAATAAACACTTTCCTAAAAACACGGAATTGCATAAAATATTTAGTCGAAATACAGTTAAATTAGGTTATAACTATACTCGTAATTTAGAAAAGTACATAAAAAAGCAAAACGCCAGAAATTAAAAAAAAATAGCGTAGAACATCATATCGTGAATGAAAAATGTAACAGCAGAGACAAAAACAAATGCCCACTTAACGGACTTTGAAAAAACAGAAGGAATTATTTACAAAGCAGAAGTACAGGGTCAGTCAGTCAGTTAAGTGCCATACGTGATACACGCTTGGGTGATCATGTCTCGAAAGGGACATGGCTGACTGGGCAGAAAATTATCCCGCAGTAAGTTGCCATTACTTTCTGCTGTAGACTGGTTGCCGGCCAAGGCTATAGAACCCAATCTGTCCTGTTATTTGATTTATTTGATTTATTTGATATCAGTTTATTACTTCATAAAAATATAAAAACCGATCCCCTGCTTTATGACCAGCAGAAGCCTTAATCATGATTTCAACAATCATATACAGTCAGTCAATTAAGTGTCATACGTGATACACGCTTTGGGCGATCATGTCTCAAAAGGCACATGACTGACTTGGCAGAAGATTATCCCGTAGTAGGTTGCCATTGATTTCTGCGGTAGACTGGTTGCCGACCATATAGAACCCAATCTGTCCTATTATTTAACCCATAACTGAATGGAAGAGACAGATTAATACCTTTCCCAAGGGTATTTGTGCGTAAGTGAATGAAATGAATTCAACTGAAATTCGAACTCGGCTTCCCAAATTCTCGTTCCGAGCCGGTATCCATTGCACCACAACGCACATCCGATACAGATGGAAAAAGATAAACATACTTTGGATGTACTGAAGGAATTTTGTAGATACCGCTGGTATAATCACAGGTCTACATTCAAGCTGAAAAGCCTTAAGAATTGTACCAAACTGGCTAACCACGTGTAGAAATTGAAAGAAAAAAAACGGCAAGGGCCCTGATATAATATGGAGCATATTAAAAAAGCCAAATCTTACAAAGGTGGTGATATCTGCAGATTGTGCCAGGAAGAAAAGTTAGTCAGAATAATATTTCCAGAACGAGAAAAATCAGGAGTAATGCCCGGATGTAAACATATCAAAAAATATATTTTAGGATCACACAAAACCGGATGAAAGTGTTTAAAATTCTTGAAAAACACATCCCTTCTTTTGAAATTTCATTTATTTCTAACTCTCAGTCGTGCGTTCTGAAAATCTCTGCTACAGGTTAAAAAAAGTTAGAGAATCAGTTGATATAAAACGCCTGAAGATACCGAAAGTTTGAAACGAAGGTTGAGTAATCAACTAACATCCATATATATATATATATATATATATATATATATATATATATATATATATATATATAGTACTGTGCAAAAGTATTAGGACAAGAACTATTTTATCTTTTATGAGGCGTATTGACAGAAAATAAACAATTTAATTAAAGTAATTTTGGTTTTTACTCAACAAATGCTTTAACAAGAAAGAATACTTGTTACAAAATAAATTTAATATTTAGTATAATAGCCTTTTGCTTTGATCACAGCCTTCATTCTGTCAGGCATTGACATTACATGCTTCTTCAATGTATCTAATGGTATCTCCTGCCAAGCAGCTTGTATTTGTTCCCAAAGTGTGTCTTGCGAAGTAACATTAGATTTATCAATTTTTTTATCCAAAATATCCCATTGATGTTTAACAGGATTGAGATCAGGGCTTGGGGGGGTAATTCAAATTCCGAAGCCTTCCTTCCTCTTCCTTTTTAGTTAAATAATTCTTACAAAGGTTTGGCTTTTCACCCTATATTTAAATTTCAGTGAGGTTTTTAGAAAAATCGCCCCTGTTTTAATACTTTTGCACACTACTGGTAGTGTGCAAAAGTGTTAGGACAGGGGCGATTTTAAACTTATTTTGATTCCTCATAAAAAATAAAATAGTTCTTGTCCTAATATTTTGCACAGTACTATATATATATATATATATATATATATATATATATATATATATGCTGCTATGTGCATCAGAGAAAAGAAATTCAGGAATATTTTATGGCTCTGAAAAGGGCCGTTTGTATTTCTTTTATTGCCTCTTCAACCGCCCTGAATGCGGAGATGATTCGCCGCTTACATATCCTGCATTACATAGCGCCAACTTCATATTTGTTCAACTGATAGCTATCAACTACATCACCGAAATAAGAAATCCTATAAAACGGATTTATAAAACTCATGATACTGCCAACATAATCATTGAAACACGTTACAAATGATATGGCACTTATAGCCTACCATAAAAAAACATATCAGCACATAAAAAATTGTTTTAATTGTTTTAAAAAAACCTTTATCCGTGAAGAGTTGTATTAACCTTTTCAATTTTCGATTAGTAAATATAGTCTTCACTATTAACTTATTAACCTAATTGGGACGTTGATTGGAAGAAATAAATTATTATAATTAAAAAATAAAATTGAAAACAATTCTTGTAAACATTCATTATTCCTTGAGAAATGCTTTTTCTTCAGACTATGATATCGTAATATATATTGTTTACAAAAGCAATTAAAAGTTTATCTAAATGAAAAAAATGACATAGTTTTATTGCATTTTTGTTTTCGCCATTTATAGCAGATTTTCTGAAAATGAGTAACTGTGAGAAAAAAAAGGTGATTTATGTTCCCCAAGAAGTCCTGCATAACTAATAAAACAAAATTTGCTGACAGTAGGAAATTTCTAGAAATTTCCTGAAATTTCTAGAAATTTCTAGAAATTTCAGGAAATTAATTGGTGTGTTTGTGTGTGGGGGTGAAGAGACATGTAAAAAACATACATTTTACCAAGTTTTTATAAAATTTATGAATTCTAAAATAATTTCAGTCATTTGTGAAAAAATCTTGAAAGTTTCATGAAAATCATACTATTATTTGAGTTTTGCAAAAATTTCCAAATTAATGTGTGTTTTCTCCGGCAAAAAATGAGCTGCGTAATATTATGTTTGTCATAATAAACTCTTATAAAAATCTGGTTACTCGCTGACGAAAAAATAACAAGATTTCTAAAGAACATTTCGAGCGTCTTAGAAAGGATTTTTTTAAAAAAAATAAGAAATTATTAAAAAATACATTGATCTTTTCACTTGATAATAACATAAACATTTTGACAATAAAACTTTTTTGTTGAATTTGGGTCCTTTTAACATTATCCTATGCTGTTTTTTTTTTTTCAGCGAATGAGTGGAGATACCTAGATAAGTGTATACCAGCCACATACTGCACAGCCAAATGCCCGTGATATGATAACTGATTTAAAAGCAGTTTTGCAGGTAGAGCCCGGTTAGAAAAACCTTCAGCTCGTGCATTCAGCTAGTTTTGCAAGTGGAGCCCGGTTAAAAAAAACCTTCAGCTAGTCCATTTGGACGGTCTTCGATTAAGGGTGCTCCACCAAAGTATCTAGAGGGGACTGCAAGTCACCTTGGTTGCCTTATCCTTCAAACTAAAAAAGAAAGATAATAAACCCTCTCGACATCCAGCCCTGGTGTTCGCTCTCTACTCCATGACATAAGCAAATAGACCCAATGAGTCCGCCCCTAGAGGGCGTGTCTAACTGGTTATTAAAGTCAGGCAAAGTTGTGATACTGCGTGGCATATTTGCAGTATTGATCCTGCTACTGCTACAAAATCTCATGTTCTGAAAGCATTAAGCAGAGCGACGGAACACTCACCAGCTCCAGATTAATCTGCTGGTGTGTGTGTGAAGTGGGGTCCTGATGGACGCGGCTGCGTGGTCTGTCGCGAGGTCATTGGCAGTTCGCTGGTGGCTCAAACTGGTCAAATTGGTCATCAGGTCGTCGCAGGACGTGACTGACACGGTGAACACAGCAGTGAGCGTTGGTGCAGTAGATGGTCAGCATGGTTGCAGTATAAACCACAGGTGGGATATGTGGGCGTTGAACAAACACAAGTGTGCCTGAGAAAGCGTCTGCAACGGGGATTAGTCAGCCGCCTTTGTAGACAGGCATCTTCAGATACGAGTGGCCAACCAGCCATCAGTCAGTCAGTTATGTGCCATACGTGATACACGCTTTAGGCGATCATGTCTCGAAAGAGATATGACTGACTGGGCAGAAGATTATCCCGCTGTAGTTTTCCATTGCTTTCTGCAGTAGACTGGTTGCCAGCCAAGGCTATAAAACCCGGTCTGTCCTATTATTTAACCCATAACTGAAGGGAAGAGATGGATTAATACCTTTCCCCAAGGCTATTTGCGCGTAAGTGAATGCAAGGAATTCAACTGGAATTCGAACTCGGCTCCCCGAATTCTCGTTCCGAGTCGATATCTACTGCACAACAACGCACATCCGCAACCAGCAATTCAATAATATTCAAATCCGCTGCTCAAAGTTTCATGTAATAACAATCACAAGGCGGATTATATTCGCTTAAACATCGTTATTGCCTGAAACTTTGACGAGTAGATATTGATAATAATGTATTAATATTATTTTTATTATATATAATATTTAGGCTCGGTCGATTTTGACACTGAATCCTCAGTTTAGTTTACAGTTAAAACTTTGACTTTTATTCTTACTATTTACTATTTATATCTTTGTACGTGATCTTTTGATACTCAGAGGCAAAATAATGAAACGAAGAAAAAGAAACGAAAAATAAAGAAACGAAAAAAAAAAGAAACGAAAAATAAAGAAACAAAAAAAGAAACGAAGAAAAAAAAGTAACGAACATTAAACGAAAAGTACAGAATCGAAAAAGAAATAAAAAAGAAACGAAAAATAAAGAAACAAAAGAAGAAAAAGAAACGAAAATAAAAAAACGAAGAAAAAAGAAACGAAAAATAAAGAAACGAAAAATTAAGAATCGAAAAAGAAACAAAAAGAAACGAAAAATAAAGAAATGAAAAAAAGAAAAAAGAAACGAAAATAAAGAAACGAAGAAAAAAGAAACGAAAAATAAAAGAAACGAAAATAAAACGAAAAAAAAAACAACGAAAAATAAAGAAACGAAAATAAGGAAACGAAGACAAAAGAAAGAAAAAAAAGAAAAAATAAAGAAAAAGAAATAATGAAAGGGTAGAAGGCGACCGAAATTATGAAAATAGGAAAAATCACAACGACCTACACATGTGCACACACACACACACACACACACACGCGCGCGCGCGCGCGCGCGCGAGCGCGCGCACACGCACAAAAAAGATAAATCAATCGAACATCAAAAAAAAAAAAAAAAATGCTTGACTTATTTTTAAACAATATAAAAGCAACGAAACGAGACAATCATCAGAATATGTAAATAGGACAAATATTTTCTGACGAGCGGTCGGAACAATTACACAAAAGTTCATCTACGAAACCCTGCAGTAGAACTACTTAATATGCCATTAATAATAATCTAAGTGAAAAATTATATATATATATATATATATATATATATATATATATATATAAGTCATTTGGAACAGGCAAGCTTCCAGATCCTTTCGGACGGCTATCAAAGCTTTATCCTAAATCCTACACTTTTTCTGATCTTCAATGATCTTCTTGGTGTAATCAGTTCCCAAGTAGGCATCTATGCAGATGAGACCACCATTTACTCCCCATGCAACAGTAAATCTGCCAAAGCTGATAAAGTAAACCTGGCTGCTGCTCTTCAAAAAGACCTCCAAGTCGAATAGAGAGCAACACATTGCGCCTCGTTGGCCTCACTCTCTCAACCGACCTCAAATGAAATCACGACACTGAATCTATAGATGTATTTACTTCTAGGAAGTTTGGGCCACTGAGCTTGGCCAGGAAGTTTTTCTCGTCAGAATCCATTTTACACATTTGCAAATATACCATTCGTCCGTGCATTGAATACTGTTGCCATATCGTTATATAAATTTACTCGAGCCACAAGATTAGCAACTAGGTCCCACTCTTTTACTGTGAAACTAATAAATTGTAAACGCAAATTCTACTCCTACAGCTTCTTTTCTCGCACTTCCCGCCTGTGGAATTCCCTTCTGTTTACTTACTTCCCCAACGGCGACAATCTCCAATAATTTAAATGTAAAATCAATAGTCATCTATCTTACTAACCTGCATCCTCTATCTCATGCTCCTTTCTCCATCCACTCTTCTCTCATCAATATTCTCATCCTTCTCTTATCCACTTCCTGATACCCCCTATAACCTGTCACTCTTTCTCATAACTTTCCTCTAATGTAACCCCCTGCAAAACAGTAGCAGTAAAATGCCTTGGGGGCGATATGATTATGATAATAAAAGGTGCTCCTGCTATTTAAAAATAAAAGCTTTGAAAAATCTAAAAAGTTGAGATTCTAATCAATGTAACTTCTATTTGAAAAACACCAGACTATTTTGCTTACTGGAAATACTAAATTTAATCATTTAGCTTTCAAATAAACTTTCAAGAAAGCTTTTTTTTATTTTTAAAAATTCAGATTTACTTACTTTAATGAGCTTAGTTATTTAGTAAATTTCGCTGTACGAGAACACAACAGCGAGGCACTCAATACGGACCAAACTCCCTATTCTTGAAATGCTCTACGCTTTTTAACAATATAAGCTTGTATGGTTACCAATTAATTTTATAATTATAGAACACTGTAGAATTTGTTTACATATTTTGCCTAGTTTTCTTTTTAGTCATTGTATTTTATTTTCTATCTCTGTGTTTGGTTTTTACTCCCTCTGTTTTGCTTTCTTTCTAGCAGTCATTAATTATCTCCCTTTTTCATAATCTTACTCTCGCTCACTCTTTCTTGTTTCTATGTCTATTCTCTCTCTCTCTCTCTTTCACTTGATTGTTTTCGTTCCAACCATTTCGCACACACACGTCTGTCATCTCCGTCACCATTATTTTACTTTTTTCCCCTTTCCTCAAACAATGTCGACTTGTTTATCATCATGTCTCGTTTTAAAATTAGTTCTCTTCTCTCTCCCTCTCCATAACCACTCCCTCATCCATTTGTCTGTCACCTTTTCTGCGCTCGTATTTGCCTCCCTTCTTTCACTCCAAACTCTCTTACAAACTAGCCTGTCTTTGATTTCCCTTTCTTCTTTCTCTCTAAAGACGTTCTCTCTCCCACCTTCTTTTTCACCCCCTTCTCTCTCTATCCCTCTCTCTCCCCCTCTCTCTCTCTCTCTCTTACACAAGCTCTCAGCTCACTCTCTCTAAAACCAAGTTACTTTTGCTCTCCAACCACTCTTCCTTTCTCTCTCTCTCGCTCAAAGTTGCCTGTCATTCTGCTTTTTTAATTCACCTTCTTTTCTCTCTTTAGAGTATCACTCTCTCCATATATCACACTAACTCTCTCTACCTCTCTCTCTTACGTCTGTCATTTTCATGTCTTTTCAATTCATTTCCTTCTTTTTCTTCCACAGCTTCGATTTCTTTCTTCCTCTCTCTTTTTCTATCAAGCTTTGTTAGTTTTATCCTTTTTCTCCCTAACCCAGCTTCTCTCTCTCTCTCTCTCTCTCTCTCTCTCTCTCTGTCTACCTCTTTCTCTCTAACTTTTTCGCACCTCCATGTTGTTCTTAATTCACGGCATTCTTTCAATCCAACGCCCATCGCTCGCTCACTCACTCACTCGCTTTCTCTCTCTCTCTCTCTCTAATTCTTCCAAGTTTTTCATTCATCTCTTTGTCTCTCTTTATTCACTCCCTTTTTTTTAATCTTCAAACCCTCTCTCTCAGTATCGCACTCTCACAAACTTCTCAGTTATCTCCTTGTCTCTCTTTATTCACTCTCTTTTTTCTCTCCAACCCCCTCTCTTTAATTACATTATTTTTGTTGTGTTATTTTCGTCACTCTCATACTATTCCTCATCGTCATTTTCCTTTCTTCTTTCTCTCCAAAGACGTTCTCTCTCCCTCCTTCTTTTTCACCCCATTTCTCTCTCTCTCTCTCTCTCTCTCTCTCTCTCTCTCTTACACAAGCACTCAGCTCACTGTCTCTCTAAAACCAAGTTACTTTTTCTCTCCAACCTCTCTTCCTCTCTCTCTCTCTCTCGCTCAAAGTTGCCTGTCATCCTGTTTTTTAATTCACCTTCTTTTCTCTCTTTAGAGTATCACTCTCTCCATATATCACACTAACTCTCTCTTTTTTCTCTCCAACCCCCCTTTCTTTCATCACATCTTTTTGTTGTGTTATTTTCGTCACTCTCATACTATTCCTCATCGTCATTTTCCTTTCTTCTTTCTCTCCAAAGACGTTCTCTCTCCCTCCTTCTTTTTCACCCCATTTCTCTCTCTCTCTCTCTCTCTCTCTCTCTCTCTTACACAAGCACTCAGCTCACTGTCTCTCTAAAACCAAGTTACTTTTTCTCTCCAACCTCTCTTCCTCTCTCTCTCTCTCTCGCTCAAAGTTGCCTGTCATCCTGTTTTTTAATTCACCTTCTTTTCTCTCTTTAGAGTATCACTCTCTCCATATATCACACTAACTCTCTCTTTTTTCTCTCCAACCCCCCTTTCTTTCATCACATCTTTTTGTTGTGTTATTTTCGTCACTCTCATACTATTCCTCATCGTCATTTTCTAATCTCGCTCTTTTTTTTACCATTTCCCGTTTACTTTCTTCTTTCCAAACGTGTTTTTCTTTGATGTCTTTCTCTTTCTTCTCTTTATTTTCCCTTTATACAAAAATATGCTGAATATAGACGAAAGTAAATAATAATTCTGTCAGTGTTTCGCTATGCCTACGAACCACTCTTGAAAGTGTCCTCAGTAGTTTATTGCTTGTCATAACATTACAACGAGGTTCTTGCCGTCGCTCAGATACTCAGCCTCTTCACCTTGATTCCCCAACCACGTCTTCCGCTGACAAGACAATATGCACCACATGTCAGACGGAAAAAATCCCCCAAAAGACGTGTTGATCAAGGGAGCTAGGTTGCTACAATAGAACACACAAAAGGCGTGCTTATTTTCATTTCAGAAGTGTCAGCAAAAGAAGAGGCATGAAATGGCTTAGAATGGACGTCAAGAAGCGAGAGGAAACGTCAAGCAAATGAGGAGGGTATATGATTTCTGAAGAAATGAGGACTCGGCAAAAAAACAGCACGAAGACAATATTTGGAAAACGGTACCTATAGATGCACCTGCTGCAGATGAGACTGACTTCAGCGACAAAATAGACCGCCCTACTCAACTCAAACTGAAGCCAGGATTACAGAGCGAAAATCCATAATCACACGAAAATAACGGATATTACGGTTATTTCTTCGGAAATCGTAAAATTGATAAGGGGCAACAACTCAAAACCGGATTTATATGGAAGATAAAACTGAATCAGTAATTACTTTTGTCTTTGAAGTTTTCCAACGTCCGATTTTTTTTATATGTGAGAACTGTATTCAGTAGGTGTAGACTGTTGCTTTATTATGGCTGACTTTTCGTCTTCTTCCCAAAATGTCTGACAATTCACTGTATTATCTGCCATACCCCCTCTCTCTTAATACACTAATTGTCATTATTTATTTAACGATATCTATCTCAGTGTCCTCGCATCTATCTATCTATCTATCTATCTATCTATCTATCTATCTATTTTTATATTTTAACTGAGCTTGATCTTCTTTATTGAACTACAAACAAAATCTCTCTCTCTCTCTCTCTCACTCTCTATTGTTTCTGTTCACCCTCCAGCCACACTAACTTGTTTGTCATCTCCCTGTCTATCTTAATTCTCTCTCGCTTTTCTCTCTCTTTCTTTCATTCTAAGCATGCACTCTTTCCTAATCTATTCTATCTTCATGTCTTTTTTAATTCCCTCCCTTTGTTCTTTTCACCAGTGACCCTCCCACACACTTGTCTGTCACCTCTCTTTTCTTTACATTCTGCTTTTTTGTACCCATCTACTTCTCTCTCTTACTCGCTCTCTCTCTCTCTCTCTCTCTCACGCTCTCTCTCTCTCTCTCTATATATATATATATATATATATATATATATATATATATTCAGTTGGGTTGATGTGATTTTGTGACCCTGGGTTTCACGCTTTTGCGATCATCAGACAAACTCTGACGATCGCAAAAGCGTGAAACCCAGGGTCACAAATTTACACCAACCCAACTGAATATGTTAGCTCTATCACTGATATTGAGCGCTTTCAAATATGTACCGTGCTTACATAATATATAAATAATAAGATCCCAAGTGGGTATATATGCTGACGACACTACGGTTTACTCTAGTCTCGATCAAAAATCTACCGAGGCTGACAAAGCAAACCTCGCTGCCGAGCTTGAAAAGGAACTCCAATCCGTGGTGGACTGGGGTAAGAAATGGCTCGTTAAATTGAATGCTTCCAAAATGAATCTGCTATCTAATAACCACCACAGACAATCGTTCCTCCCTCCCATTAACATGGATCAGGCTTCTCTCCCTGAAAGTAAAACGCTGCGTCTCCTCGGATTAACTCTCACATCAGACCTCAAGTGAAATAACTATATAGAATACATAGCTAAATCCGCTGCTAAGAAAGTCGGTTCTCTGTGTAGGTCCAGGGAGTTTTTCCCGTCCCAAACAATTCTGCACATATACAAATCTACCATCCACCCGTGCATTGAATATTGCTGCCATATCTGGTCGGGTGCTCCTGCTATTCACTTAGGCGTCCTCGACCAAATCCAACGGAGAATCTGTAATGTGATCGATCCCGACTTGGCAGCTAGGATACAGTCGCTTTCTCACCGATGCAGTGTGGCTTCCCTGTGTCTCTTCTAAAAATATTTTCACGGCTTCTGCTCCGATGAACTTAGCTCACTGGTACCTTCTATATATGGATTTCCTCGAGCCACAAGATTAGCAAGTAGGTCCCACCCTTTTACTGTGAAACCAATAAATTGTAAACGCAAATTCTAGTCCAGTAGTTTCTTTTCTCGCACTTCCCGTCTGTGGAATTCCCTTCCGCATACTTGCTTTCACGACAGCTATAATCTCCAAGAATTTAAATGTAAAGTCAATAGTCACCTCCTGTCTCATTAACTTACATCCCCTCTCTCATGGTTTTTCTTCGTCCACTCCGCTCTCATTAGTATTCTCCTTCTCCTACTCTCTTCCTGACACCCCCTGCAACCTCTCATTCCTTTCTTATAACATTCCTCTCATGTAACCCCCTGCACAACAGTGGCAGTAAAATGCCTTGCTTGGGGCGACACGATTATATAAAAAAAAAACATAACATATATATTTGATATTTCAGACCGGCCTCGGCCTTTCATCCGAAATAAATGATTTTAAAATTTAAACTAGAAGCGTCCGTCGCGAGGAGCGTCCGTCACGTGATGCTTTCTGCACGAAAGGCCGAGGCCGGTCTGAAATATCATATATATATATATATATATATATATATATATATATATATATATATAATAATAATAATAATAATAATAATAATAATAATAATAATAATAAAAATAAATAAATACTGTAAAAAAATACATTTTTAACTTACAACTTTTTAGTAGTTTTTCCTATATATATATATATATATATATATATATATATATGTCTTTAAACTTATCTATTTATCTATCATGGTCCCATCTAACCACCCCCATCGTCGAAGTTGTTTTTCCCTTATTTCTTTAACTCTCTTGCCACTCTCTCACGCTCTTTCTCATTCATTTTTTCTTTATATCTAGTATTACTAACTTGCTTTTCCGTTTCCATTTTTTCTGTAATATTTTTCCTGTATTTATCCACGCTTTTTATTATTATTATTATTATTATTATTATTATTATTATTATTATCTTTCTATCTTTGCTCGGGTCATATTACTTTCTTTCTTTCGTTATAACTCGATACTACTGTTTATATATTATAAACAGTAGTATCGACTGACTCCAACGATAATCTAACGAAAAACTTTTTACAGAGCCCTCTCGGAACTGTATATTTATTCAGAGTCTACTCACTAAGTCGGAATGTGACATAAGGTACAGTATAATGTAAAGAAGCCGAGCGTGTAGATGCGAGCCAAGGGTCTAAATTTACCCATACCCCGCAATCGTGGAATCTGGCATTTTGCATTGTCTATTTCTACTAGTCGAATGCGAATCTCTCTCCGGAGACTGAGCCCCAGCAGAGTCGAACTCTGCTCAAAAGCAGAAAGCTTTACTGATAATTACGAATTCCCACGGAACTGAGTATTTACCCCAAATCTTCTCCACTGAGACGGAATGTGACACAAGGTTGTGTTCAACGTGGGGGACCCGAGCGAGTGCCCTCTAACCACGGGTCAAAATTTACCCAGCCCCGGTATCCGCGGGATCGGATAGTGTGCTTGTCTATCTTTGTTAGCCGAGTCTAAGTTCGTAGACTCACACCCGACTCAGCCGAATTATGTCCGAAGACAGAGAGCATGTCTATTTTTCTCAAACGAGATTCTGACCGCAGACAGAGTTCCGACAGAGTCGTTTTCTGCCAGAATAGAGAAAGCTTGACTGACAGTTACGTGTTCTTGCGGAACTCTGTGTATTTACCCAAGTTCTCCACCCGTATGGTTTACTCGCGAGTGCGCTCGGCTAAAAATTATGTCTATTATTTCTCAATCGAGTCTCAGCCCGTAGATATAACCCGGATTAAGTCGCTCTCTTCCCGAAAACAAACAGTTTGCTAAGTACGAGTTCTCGCGGAGTTTCCCTTCTGAGATTGTTTGCGACACAAATCGGCATTAACGTAGGAACAGGAGTAGCAACACTCGGGCCAAGGGACAAAATTTAACCAGCCCCCGGATACGCGGGATCAGGCACTAAACTATTTATTATTTCTCAGTCCGTAGACCGAGCCCCGATTGAGTCGGACCAAAAGTTATACGCGAGGTCGGGCACTAAGCCTGTGTATTCTTCTACGCGACTGAGTTGAACTCTACCGAAGAGTATGTCTCTCATTCTCAGCCTCGACCCAGCTCGTAGACCTAGCATCGGCCCTGTCGGTCCCTACCTGAAGAAAATACATTTATTAATAGTTTCACGTTCATGCGGAACATTGTGTATTTACCCAATACCTCACCACTAAGTCGGGATGTGACACAAGGTCAGATCTTACATAGCTAACTCGAGAGCGAACACTCGGGCCAAGGATCAAAATTTGGCCAGACCCCTCATACGCAGGATCAGACACTGTCTATTCTTCTCAGCGGAGTCGCTGTCCGTAGACGGAGCCTCGACAGAGTCTAACTCTGCCCGAAGGCAGAGAGCTTGTCTTTCTTTCTCAACCGAATCCCAATCGTTAACCGAGTTCTGACCGAGTCGTTCTCTACCCGAAAACAGAGCTCGACCGACTGTTTCATGTTCAGGTAGAATAATGACCTTGAACTCTTCATTTGAGTTCTTCATTTAAGGCGTCTTACCTAGATCATTTATGTTACCGGTAGGGTCTTATTTACTCCACAACAAGTTCTTTCTTTCTGTCTTTCTTTCTTTCTGTCTTTCTTTCTTTCTTTCTTTCTTTCTTTCTTTCTTCATCTGTCGTAGTTATTTTTTACTGTTAATAAGACAACAAGTACAATTGTCCGTAATTTGTAGACGTAAATGTTTCTACAGCTGTTTACCCTGAACTGGGTTTGCCCTGAATTATCGGCAGTTGATTCAACTGCATTTCTCTACATATATTCGTAATCTTTTATATTTTACTAGTTTACCCTAGTAAATTCGCTTCCCACCCAGCATTGTTAAGTAAAACATGCGACTAAGAAATAAAGAACTTATTAAATAATATAAATTAGATACTAAAATGAAAATATTTTGTTCGTGTTCAATTTTTTGAAAGTGTCAACTCGTTGAAATTTTGTTTAGATAATCAGTTCTATTTGGGGTGGGGAAAATAAATACAACAATAACAAGAAGATGAATCGCTAAGCTTAGTCTGGAAGAGAGTTTCAATTTGGGAGGTGCGCAAGATGATTGCGTTTCACCAATATCTTAGTCAATTCTCCCCTTGAAAAATCAACGTTAAATGCATAAATCTGTTTCGGCCAACGAACAGATTCAGAAAGGAAGAGTAATGGCGACGAAAGAAAGAAAGAAAGAAAGAAAGAAAGAAAGAAAGAAAGAAAGGGGAAAACTATTCAAAGAAAGAAAGAGATATAGAGAGAAAAAAAGGATAGAATGACTACTCAATCAAAGAAAGAAAGAAAGAAAGGGGAAAAACTATTCAAAGAAAGAAAGAGATAGAGAGAGAAAAAAAGCAGGATAGAATGTCTACTCAATCAAAGAAAGAAAAAAGAAAGAAAAAGAAAGAAAGAAAGAAAAGCAGGGTAGAATGTCTATTCAATTAAAGAAAGAAAGAAAGAACAGAGTAGAATGTCTACTTCAAAGAAAGAAAGTGTTATGATTTTGATAAGTGCCCATTCGAACTTAATCTCGTGAGATTTTTATCTGCCCGTTAACTCCGATATGCCGCATATATATATATATATATATATATATGGGGGTACGGCTATGCTGATTATCATTAGCTAGCCAATCCCACTAAAGAAAGAAAGAAAGAAAGAAAGAAAGAAAGAAAGAAAGAAAGAAAGAAAGAAATCTGTTTCGGCCGCCGAACAGATTCCGAAAGGGAGACTAATGGTGATTAAATAAAGAAAGAAAAGCAAGGTAAACTGTCTCTTCAATCAAAGAAAGAAAAAAAAAAGAAAGAAAGAAAATAGAAAGAAAGAAAAAAGGGTAGAATATCTACTCAATCAAAGAAAGAAAGAAAGAAAGAAAGAAAGAAAGAGAGAAAGAAAAACAGGGTGGAATGACTACTTAATCAAAGAAAGAAAGAAAGAAAGATAAGATGAAATGCGGGAGAAAGAGAGAGATAGAAAGAAAGAAAAAATGGAATGATTGATCGAGCGAAGAGATTAAGACAGAACGGAATAATAGAATGTTTGTGCGATCGAATAAGAAATAAAGAACAGTTGTTCAAAGGTAAATATGTGCAAACGGAAAAAATCAAGGATTTAACATGAAAATAAAAAGAAACGCGGAAAAAAAAATTGACATTTCTTTTGGAAGAAACATTAATCGAATTGGAAGAAAAGAGATTTCATTTGAATTTTAGACTTGTATCTTTATATTTATCATAACTTCAAAATGAAGAAAAACTCTTGTTGCCTTTTTAGATTGGGGCATTTTTCAGCATCAGAAGAACTACCAGAGTGTTTTATTCTTAAAAGCCATTCGCAATCATCTCAGGGTGCAAACCTTCTTTTATCAAACAATTTACGTCTTATAAAAACATGACATGAAATAATCAGCTTTCGTTTCGTCTCGTGTCATCTACGCCTCGATAGTTTGTGGCAAATTCATCAATGGTTTTATAGCGTTGTTGTCTCGTTAAAATCAATATTTTTGTGATTCTATTCAATGTCGCATGGCGAGAGAGAGAGGGGGGATAAGGGAGAGAGAGAGGGAGAGAGAGGGGAAGAGAGAAATAAAAATATGAGAGGGAGAAAGAGAGAGATAGAAAGAAATTGAGAGAGAGAAAGAGAGAGAGAAGAGAGAGGGAGAGGAAAAGAGCGACAGAAAAGACTCATTTTAATTGACAGCGTTGTTAAAGATTTTTAAACTTGAGATTCAAAATTTGTTTTACGTTTTTCAGTGGATAATATGTATTTTTTTAAAGTTATTTTATTTTTTTTATTGTCACCGAAAAAATAATCATAGTTCTTTAAACGACTAAACAAAAATCAATAACAACGAGGAATATTTTTTACCTTTCCTAAACTTGAATGGAAACAGAATTTTGAAGAAGCAAATTTGATTCCCTTTTCGGTACTTTTAAACGACAGAATTTATCAATTTAGATTTGCTTAATTCGTTCAGCTTGTGTGATCGTGTTTCGAAAGAGACATGACTGACCAGGCAGAAGATTATCCTGCAGTAGGTTGCCATTGCTTTCTGTGGTAGACTGGTTGCCAGCCAAGGCTATAGAACCCAATCTGTTTGTTATTTAACCCATAACTGGAGGGAAGAAACGGATTAATACCTTTCCCAAGGGTATTTGTGCTTAAGTGAATGCAAGGAATTCAATTGTAATTCGAACTCGGGTGCCCGATTTCCCGTTCCGAGCCGATATCCACTGCACCACGACGCACATCCATAGTAATTGAAATAAAAAGAACAAACAAGATCTAAAGATAGCTTACACTATTTTAAATCATTCGAACTGTTTTCCTCTTCTTTATTGCCATATTCACGACATTTCAGCCTTTTTACGCTTAGACATTCATATATACATTGGAATTTCGAACACCATTTATTTAGATTTTTAAATTTCATAATTTTTCATAAATTTCATAAATTTAATTTCATAAATATAAATTTACATTTATGTAAAAAAAATTATAAATCAGAATTTGTATTTCATAAATTTCATAGATTTTCATAAATTTCATAAATTCGCATAAATTTCATAAATTTGCATAAATTTCATAAATTTGCATAAATTTCATAAATTTAGTTTTTAATTATATTGTAGTAATTCCACGTGCCACGTATTTTTGGGGTGGGTTGGGGACATATTTCAGTTTCAATTAATTCCCTTTAGAAACTCAATCTAAACAGTTTCCTCTGCTCTTTTTGGATTATTTCAACCGACGCTTTTATCTATGTTTTTATGTGTCCTTGGGAATGCATAAAAGTAATCCAAAATGTGGCATGACCCAGAGTGTTGTGCGTTCAATACCTGGCCACAGCCGGTGCAAAAATAGCACTTCAATTAGAATTTTAGAGTCAAAAAGCGATATTTTAAGAAAAACAATATAAAAAATACTAGGCATTTTTTTTTAAATGTCTATTTAATTTATCTACACTTTGGCTTGTATTTATTCAATATTAGCAGTTTTACATATTATTGGGGATAAGACAGCAATCGAAATTAAGCCGGCAATTAAGAAAAAATAAAATTGTTTAAAAACGAAAGCAAAATTTTGAGTTAATTTTTAAAATAATTTTCAAAATGCGAGATAAAAATATTGTTAGCTTAAGAGACGCGGCACATCCAGCAGCATATCAAAAGGCAGAAGAATCTTGCATTTTACGGGATAATTGGCAATTCTACCAATTCTGAATCAAGTCAAGGTAGACTTTTTCCAATTCAATGTAAATTTACGTCTACCGGTCTGTGCAATGAAGGGTATTATTAATAAATAATGTGTACATATCAGAGAGTTTAAAAACTGCGTTCTACTTATAGGGGAAACCACCTCGAATCCGGTATGTTCGAAACCACTCAGCCACGGAAAACTTTCACAGTCATGCAAGTTTCAATTACCCTATTGAAGAAATGGTCATCTCTTGTTAGTATCCCTTGAAGACCATGAATGTGAATATTTATTTTTATATCTGAAATGTGACTTCAGGAAGTAGATTAACAAACGATGGAAAATTTAACATGCGAAGACGAATTATAACGAAAATTGTCGTGTAGAAACTAAGCAAATTCTTCTCCTTCTATGTGCCCTGTCCCTTCAGGACGTAGGCGATCATGGCTTTCCACGTTTCCCTATCCCTGGTGACTCTGAGCACGCCTTCTCCTGTTACACCATGTAATCCTCGTTCCATCATCCACCTGATTAAGTCCTTCAAATATGTTATCCGTTGCTTTCCCCTGTCTCTTTTCCCCTCTATCTGGCCTGTTAGTATCAGATTCTCCAAGCCCTCCTTTCTCATTGCGTGTCCCAGGAACTTCAGCTGTCTCTTCCTGATGCTCACGATTAATTTCGTTTTTGTTTCCATCATTTCCAAGACCTCATCATTGCTCACATTCTCGATCCATGATATTCTCAGCATCCTTCTCTACGACCACATTTCAGTTGCTTCAAGTTTTTCCTTCATCTTTGATGGTATTGTCCAGAATTCACTGCCATATTGAAGGACGGACAGCACGTAGCAATCCAGTACTCTTTTCTTTGTTTCTAGCGAAATTGTCCTGTTTCTTAATACCTTACTCAACTTCTGGAATGCTTCCTTCGCCATGCCAATTCGCCTTCGGATCCCTGTGTCGCACTTTCCGTCTTCTGTTAGAACGCTTCCCAGGTATTTAAATTTAGATTAATTAAGCAAATTAGACATGAAAATGTCGCTAAAAACAAAGAAAATTGTGCTGAACTGCGACCTACCCTTCCATTATGACATTGGATGCGGGACAATTTCCTCGCAGATGAAGAGGAGACTTGAGCCAACAGTGACCTGTGTAAGCAACGAGGAGGTTTTAAAGCGAATAAAAGCTAAAGGGACATAATCGTAAAGAAACCGTTTACATTTTGGGGACACAGAAAGAGAAAAGACACGCAAGACGAACGCTCATAGTAGATACCGAAGGTGCCGATGACCTAACGAGCTTGTGTGACTAGATGGCAGAGTGGGTGTCCAGAAGCAACGGTAAAGAGTTAAACGTAAGGAAGTTGTAGAGAGCCATAATTGCCAACACTCTAAAAAGACACAGCACATAAAAGTGCCAGTGGAGGAAGTGTAAATAAACGAACAATCTCGCATCCTTCCACTACTTTTAACCTATACAAATATATATATATATATATATATATATATATATATATATATATATATATATATATATATATAAGAGACAATGAATGTCAATTATGTTTAATCATGAGCCGTTCTAAACGTCGTATTTTGGCTTTAATTTCAATTGAAAATAAAGACAAAAATTCTCCAACATTTGGATAATTATTTATTGATTTTCTTCTAAGCTTTCGGCTCACATGAGCCATCTTCAGAGAGGTTGTTTAGACTGAAATATTATAACATTCACCATCACCGACGATTTTATTTTGTGTTGACATAAAACTCCGCTTGGCAACGGCAATAGTTACTAAAAATAATAAACGCAGTTCTTAAATTTGTGATGCGGTTTTATGACGTCACACCGCGGGATAGCGCGAAAAGACAACAAAACCATGTAGTCAAATGTAATGTAATATGTTATTTCCGGATTTAAATTTGATTTTATTGAGTGTTGGTTGTTTAGATTTGATGTACGTGGCCTCCAATATCTGCAGGTTCCTCTTACTGTGTGTCTGAGTAAGGATCACCGTATTGTTGACCAAAATCTGTCTGATATTACCTACATATTTATGTTTTTCAGAGAAATATTGTTTAATAGTACTCTGATCAGAAAGATGACATGTAAGTCTACGGGAGAGCGTGGTTGTAGTAAAACCAATATATGTACTAGGTTTTTGATTAGTATCAGAGATGCAATCTCTGAATGGGCATGTAAATTGGTACACTACATTGTTTTTTGTAGAGAAATTAGTTTAGTGCTTGTTGGATCATTATAGACTATGAGGTTTATATAATAAAGTTTTTGTGTTCTCTTCCCTATTCTAGTCTGGAGGAAAAAGATTACCAACAATACATTTTTAAAGAAAAAATTATTACCGTAGCACATTTTTGAAGGAAAAAATATTCTCAGCAAAACATTTTTAAATACAAAACTAGAAGACATTTTCAGATTTCTAAAATAAAAAAAGGATAAAACAAATGTTTTTATTCAAATCTGACTAAATCAACCTTCTCACTATAACCGAACATTAAAAAAAAAAAAGAGAAAAAAAAAAGACAACTTAAATCCTCACCTTTTTGGTATTAAATAAACCACAGGGGTTGATATGCCGTTAAAAAAAAAACTTAAATTCAAACTAAAAATAGTATGAAATACATCATTTTTTTTTTAAACTTGGGTGGCCTAATAATTATGCCCGGTAGTGTATATTTCAAATAAAACTTTGAAAATTACATGTGTCGTATGATCATTTCTGCGAAGTATGTTTGCTTCGTCGGCGATCTTTTTATTATGTAAAAACTCAAAAGTTTTTCATACACCGGAAGTTCACTTAAAAAGAAGGAAAAGGAAAGAAATAAGAAAAGTGGGAGGGGGAGTTAAAAAAGAGAGTGAAGATTATGTTGGAAGACAGGCGTCTAAACGCTGTTTCAGAGATGGGGGGAAGATTGGGGGGAAGATTGGGGGGAAACAATGAAAGATAATGTAATGGATTCAAACTCAGTCTTTGAAAAATATATTTAAAGAATTACATATGCGAAAAGAAATAAAAAATTAAGAGTGTCATAGAAACGGAAATGGGGGAAAGGAAAACGGGAAATGAGGGGGGGGAGAAGAACGTAAAAAAGTGGAGACAGGGAAAACGTTATAGGAGAAAAGTGGGGATAAATAAAGAAGAAAAAGAAAAATGAGAGAAAACGAGGAAACGTGCGTTGGATATGCAGACATGACAATTGTTAGCCAGGTAAGGTAGAAAGAAAGGGAAAGATACATAAACAGGAAAAAGTAAAAAAAATGGTGGAAGGAAAAAAAGAGAAAATAGAAAATATGACATATTATTCGGCTCTGCCAATAGTCTTTCAAAAATTTTACGTTTAAAAGGAAAAAGGGTCTGACTGTTGTTGAGATCAAATTAATTTACGTTAAAATCTACCACAGGAATAAAAGAAAAGAGCGGAAAATGAAAGGTGATATTGAAAAATCGAGAATATGGCAATAAAGAAGAGGACATCAATTCTAATGGTTTAAAATAGTGTAAGCTCTCTTTAGATATTGTTCGTTCTTTTTATTTTAATTACTATGGATGTTCGTTGTGACAAGCTGAATGAGTTAATTGATAAATTCTATCGTAAAGTCGTTTAAATTACCGAAAAGGGAATCAAATTTGCTTCTTCAAAATTCTGTTTCGATTCAAATTTAGGAAAGGTAAAAAATATTCCTCGTTGTTATTGATTTTTGTTTAGTCGTTTAAAGAACTATGATCATTTTTTCGATGACAGTAAAAAAATAAAATAACATTTAAAAAATTAGAAAATTTTCTAATATATATATATATATATATATATATATATATATATATATATATATATATATATAAAGAAAAATATACCCAAGACCGAGAAATCTTGAGGGAATTATAGATAGTTGTAAGGTAGAATATCAGTCAGTTAAGTGCCATACGTGATACATGCTTGGGCGATCATGTCTCGAAAGAGACATGACTGACTGGGCAGAATATTATCCCGCAGTAGGTTGCCATTGGCTTTCTGCGGTAGACTGGTCGCCGACCAAGGCTATAGAACCCGGTCTGTCCTGTTATTTAACCCATAACTGGAGGGAAGAGACGGATTAATACTTTTCCCAAGAGTATTTGCGCGTAAGTGAAAGCAATGAATTCAGCTGGAATTCGAACTCGGCTACCCGATTTCTCGTTCCGAGCCGATATCCACTGCGCCACAGTGCACATCCAAGGTAGAATATAGTTACTCATAAACCGGACAAATACACCAGTAATGCATAGGATACGATTAAAGTAATTAATTGGAAATTGAAAAAAATTAAATTTTAATGTGGCATGTAGTTATATACATATATTTATCAATATAAAAATAAAAATAACATAAAATAGATATAAAATTAAAATTGAAAATAAAAATAAAACAAAAATGCACTTGAAAATAAAAAATAACCAGAAGAAATCATTTAAATTTTAAGATAAAATAATATGAAAATATAAAATATAATAATATATTAAACAAAAAATGCATACATACGTAAGCATATATCCATACATTCACACATATTTACATACAATTATATATACATATATAAATATATATATATACACACATACACATATACACATATATACATACACTCACATGCATACATATATATATATATATATATATATATATATATATATATATATATATACGCACACAATTACACACGTACCAACTTACACCCATGTTCGCTCAAGCATCCCCATATTCATTCACATATGCATATACATACACATACGTACATACATATGTATATATATACACACATACACGCATACACACACTCACACTCACAAATTCACACATAGATAGATAGATAGATAGATAGATAGATAGATAGATAGATAGATAGATAGATAAAGAAAATTTTAAAAAATAAAGAACTAGGAAGGGAAAAGTTAAGGTTATGGTAAAATGGTCTTTGAGAATCAGGAGGTATTAAACAGTGAAGGGCAAATAAGTGAAAAAAATGTTAGATTTTATGTTAGGGGAAGTAATTCGGGGATTAAAACAGTTTAGAATCTATACTCAGTTACTACTCAGACGATAGGATCAGAAAAGATATGGGATAAAAGAGGTTGATCTATATAGTTGTTGTAATTAATACTACAGTGATTACGAAGAAGGAAAAAAAGCGTCTATCGAAAGAAAATTAGTTTTGGAATACATTTAGGGGGTTTATATTACAATTTAAAATTTAAAATATAAAAATTTGGATTTATGAAGGCATTTGCTTATGAATTCCTTGCTTAAATTCAAAAGCTGATTTTCTTTAAGATACTTTATTATTTTGATTTTTTCAACTAATAATAAAATATACTTTTTAGGTATGCTATGTTTATGAGTAAATGTTCTTAGTATCAGGGACAGAGCATATTAAAAAGCGGACACGAAGGTCAATACCGAGTGGGCATAACGTGTTTCATGCTTGAACGCAATCCTTCTTCACAACAATATAGTGATATGTAGTTTACAGATATTCCTTTTTTTTTTTTTACTCCTCCTTTTCTTTGAATGGATCATTTTTATTAATAGTGACTCTTTCTCTCTCTTTCTTTTTACTTTGTTTCTTTTTCTCTTTCTTCGATATATTTTTATGTACTCGCTTCCTTATACCACCTCTCTCCTTTTCTGTCTGTGTATTTTCAATAAATTTTACTTTTTCTCTTTCTTTTTTACTCCCTCTCTTTCTATCTTTATGTATTTATTAAAATACATTAACTCTTTCTTTCTTTCTTTCTTTCTTTCTTTCTTTCTATTTATTTTCATTCTTCTTTGCTCTTTCTTTCTTTTTACTTTCCTTCCTCTATTTCTTTAAATGAATATCAGAGTTCGTAACGCAGCAACAACGGCACATTGTGATGAGATTTCTGTTAAATCTTGTACAAAACACGCCCTTTACTTCATACTTAATCTCGAAGGATTAACAATACTAAGTTTAGAAAACATTAAATGTGAAAATTTAGCGTATATTATAAGCGTTTATGAAATATATATTTGTAATCGTAAATGTAATATTCTTTTCTGTATCCTGACGATTAGATCATCGCGAAACTTTGAGTTGATCTTCGATAAGTATCTTGAACTTTTAATATTTTTGATACAATATTTTCTATAACATTTAGGTTTTCTTTTCTCACACTCTTTCTATTTATCTATCACTAACTCTGTTTTTCTAAATGATATTTCCTCTCCTTTTTCTTTCTTTTACCTCTTCTCTCTCTTATTTTTTTATTTTTTTTTATTTTTTCGCTCTGTCCAATTTTGGATTGTTTCTCGAAATCTCCATTTCTCACTTCGTGTTTTCTGTTAGTTTCCCCGCTGCGATTGATTGCATGTAACGCGATATATTTTTTCTATTCCTTTAAACGAATCACGTTGGCATTTTAAGAAATAAATTTTACCCGAGGAATAATTTCAAACTTAATCCTGATAAACGTTAGTGCCAAAAGAGGGTTTGGGCACTGAATCAACCGAAATCCTTTCAGAGAAAATCATTTTGCGTTAAGTGCCCCTGTTTCAACCAGTCAGCCGCCCAACCAGTTCTTGATTGACGCACACAAAAAGGAGCGTTTTTCTACGTCCCCTTTTCCCTTCCTACAAAGATTGGCGAGTGGGACGCCTACCATAGAGCAGCACTTTTTTTTTCACTCAATACAAGGCCCAGAAGCCAGGTAGGGTGTTACTGAATGAAATTATTTTGTTGTTTAAGGAGAAGAAAATAAGTGCAGATTAAGAAAGATAACGATAGACCCGTGACTAAAAAAGGTTAAGATTTCAGAGATGCATCCTCTCGGATGAGTAGTGATTCTCATAAAGAGGTTGTCTGTGTAGAACTTCCTCCTTACCAATGGAATACGAAATGATCGTTCGCTTCTCTGTACGCGGTAAAAGTAAATGAGTTAAATTCCTACTCTCGATAAGCAGGTATTTAGTCAACTTTCTCAGTTAAATATTCTCGTTATGTCAATTAATGAAGACAGTCTTGCATGTGCACTTTGTATATCACTGTCGGGCAATGGGCGTGTGTTTTGGGGGAAATTCTCCGAACGTGGGCGTACACTGCCGGCCACAATTATTAGGCCACCCAGGTGTTTAAAAAATGATGTATTTCATACTATTTTTTAGTATTTGTTGCCAAATGAATAATTGTAAATGAAAATACAATGGTTCTTTTGTGAATACTGCACAATAACATGTGCATCAAATGAATTTATAAATATTTAATAATGACCTATATTGCAGTTTCATCAATGAAAGAATGAAGAAAATTTAGGGTGATTCGGACGAGTTCATCTTTGCTTCCTTGCCTTGTAAAATTTTGAAAAGTAATAATAACAAAAGAACCATTCTATTTTCATTTAGAATTATCCACTTGACAATAAATAGTAAAATTAGTATGAAATACAGCATTTCTTAAAAAAAAACTGGGTTGCCTAATAATTATGTCTGGGAGTGTATGTATACGTATGGATGTTAATATTGTCTTTTTTTTTCTTTTTTTTTTTTTACGCGGTCACATTTCAGACGCAGTTGGGTCGACTACAAGTCTACCTGTCGAGATGTGACACTTATATCCTGTTTTGCGTGGATTCGCATTTAGTGACTAGGAGGCTAACTTTCCATCGATGTCGCTGGTTTTTTTAAAGGACTTTATGATAGATTCACCTTAGTATAATCTGAGGTGAGTCGCACGCTACATCAGGTAGAAGGTCACTTGTGAGAGTGCGTATTATGCATTGATTGTTAGTAAGCCAATCCTAGAAAGCACTGATTGTGAGTTCAGCCCTAGCAAGTTGCTCTGATATCTTTGCTAGACAAAATTAAGTTTTGTCAATATTTACAGTGGGCGTCTGGGTAAAACGAATTCTGAGAACAACCTACAGATACTGTAGGCGTATATTAAACCTGTAGAGTCCCCTGTGATGTATTAAGCCACAGACTCTACACACTAGACTCACAGCCTTACCAAACTAGGTATTGCTGTCGTGCTTTCCCTAGTAAGTGGGTTTTTTTTTTTTATTGTGTGAAGCTGCTAGCCCACGTCTAACAGGTTTTGAATTCAAAGTTATTCTTTTTTGCAGGCCACATTGAATATTCTAGTCTAGCGCGCCGTATTTTGTGCAGGCCTTACCTAACAGAAATCTCTTCACAATGTGCCATTGTTGATTCACGAGAAAGACATTGGTCTGTGTGGTCAAAATTAAGTCGTTTCCTCATTTCCCAGTGAATTAGCTTCCCCACCCAACAATGTATATTCTTTCAATTTTTCTGTGGTTAATTTGTTACATTTTCTGGTTATTTAGCTATTTATATGCATTTATTATTGTTGTTTGTATTCATGGAATTGGCGGACCTGAAGGAAACTACCACCACCTTTGAATTTGTTGTTTTTGTTGTTTTTTTTTGGGGGGGGGGGGTTGTTTTTGTTTTTTTTACTTTTTTCAGTGTAATCTTATAGATTACACCCTAAACTTTCCGATTGACAAAACAATTTGAAAAAAATTTAATATTTCAACAATTTTAGGGGGGAGGCTCAGTTTTGATACAACGTTATAGTAAATCGGTCCTCCATTTTGGAACCACTCGTCGGTACGACATTACCACCACCTGTAAATTGGTTGATTATCAATTTTTTTTTACTTTTTTCAGTGCATTCTTATCGATTCAACCCTAAACTTTCTGAATGACAAAAAGATTTATAAACATTTCAACATTTAAACAATTTTAGGGGTGGGGAGGCTCAGTTTTCCATACAACCTTATAGTAAATCGATCCTGTCCTATTAACTTTTTTGTTTGCGCATATTCAACTACTGAATCCTTTGCGAAATTTTTGAATAAAGCCATTCTTGGAGTTTACGAGGAAGATGCCATCGTAAGAACTGAAAAAAACTTGAAAAAGACAAAAACAAGAGCAACAACTCATCCCAAAAACAAAAGAAAACAAAGCGACTCCAACGCGAGTGGTTCCAAAATGGAGGATCGATTTACTATAACGTTGTATGAGAAAGTGAGCCCCCCTTAAAATTGTTTAAATATTGAAATCTTTTCAATTTTGTTTTTGTTATTTGAAACTTTTATGTAATAAGCGATAAGCGATGCCATACGTGATACACGCTTGGGCGATCATGTCCCAAAAGAGACATGACTGACTGGGAAGAAGATTATCCCGCAGTAGGTTGCCATTGCTTTCTGCGGTAGACTGGTTGCCAGCCAAGGCTATAGAACCTAATCTGTCCTATTATTTAACCTATAACTGGAGGGAAGAAACGGATTAATACCTTTCCCAAGTGAATGCAAGGAGTTCAACTGGAATTCGAACTCGGCGCCCCGATTTGTCGTTCCGAGTCGGTATCCGCTGCACCATTGGTTAGACCTGTCTGTTGACGCTTCAGGGGTTATTATCAATTGTCTCTTGTTTTTAAAAGACAAAACAAATGTAAAACAACAAATTTAAAGATGGTGGTAGTCTCCTTCACGTCCGCCATGAAATTTTCAAAAGTGACAGTATATCTTTTTAATCTTTCAGCACCTTCATCAGTATTCTTTTTGATTTTCAGTCATGCTTTCCTCGGGTTAGTTTCTTTTGATCTCCAGTTTTTTCACTCTTTTTGCAAGAGCGTCTATGTCGAGTGTGTCAGTAATTATTGGTATAACTGTCACGTTCATATTCAGCCATTTTTTTTCACTTTCCTGACAAAGTTCAGATTTCTTTCAAGTTTTCATATTTTCTTCTGTCCTATTTCGTCGTCTGCAGGAATAAAAAGTCAATTTTCTGACGGAATCTTCTCTTTTTTCGTGATAATCACGCGATGGTCTGAACTGGGCGAGCTGTTTCAATTGCAAAAGAATTTTTTTTTATGCCTTGCTTTTGTTTTCCGCATAACCTATTGACTTAAAAATTTTCCAGTGAAAATAAAGATATTTTTTCATAAAATATGAAAAGAAATGTTTTCATAAGAAAAGCAATTAGTAAACATTTAATTTCTTTTCATCTTTCAATGTTGATATAATTTTATTTTCATTGTTTTTAAGAAGCACACAATCAAGCATGCAAAAATTGAATGAGTATTATTGGGGGGGGGGGGGAGCGCGAACGTTGAAACCTTAACAATTCAATTAAGTTGCAAACCGTACTAGAAAGTGCACAATTCTTCAAATTTTAGTGCATTGCCCTAACATGCGCTTTCAAGGTTCAAAAAAAATCAGAAGGGCCACATTGATCCTAGAAAATTAATCGTAGGCTACAAGATTAAATTACTGAGTATGAGTGAGATCTAAACTTATTTATAAATAAAACTTTGTCTGTGTGTGTGTGTGAGTGTGTGTGTGTCCGTTACCTATAGATACCGAAACAGCTGAACCGATTTTCTTGAAAATTTACACAATTTTACTATAAGATTCTGCGAGTGTTCTTAACTAGGTTTTGTGTCGAGGTACCCCCGATAAATATCGATAATCGAAAAATCGGGTTATAGAAGGAGTGGTCCGATTTTAATCAAATTTGATACACTCATAGACAAAGACATAAGAAACGATATTCAGAAGTTTCAAGGTTGCAGTTCTTACAATAGTGCAGAAAATCGATTATATATATATATATATATATATATATATATATATATATATATAAAAGGCAAGATGTTTGTGTATGTGCATGTGTATTTATCTGCCTGTATGCCTGTATTTATTCAGCCCTTTTATTTTAGTTTTCGCTTCGGGTTTGGCTGCATGTAGGTATAATTGTAGTTCTTAGTCTCAGCCATGATACCATTTACTCAGAGGACTCATTTAGCCTTCAAAATTCAGTTTACGACGAAAAATATTATTTGATATCGATACCAGGAAATCCAAATTTGACTTACATCTATTCATTTTTCTTTCAGTCTACGATTTCGCTTTAACTGGAAACAATTATTGCTTTTTAGTCTTTCGTGCCAACATCCAAAGAGTCTGAGCTCCAGGACCATGGATTAGTTTTAAAGCTTTCATTATACCCGAGCAACGCCAGGCTATACTGCTAGTGATTCATAATTAGAACATTGAAATATTGATATTGTCCATGTCTCTTTGGGATTAATTATGGCTACAGCATTTTTCTTCATATTGTCTGTTTACACTGATTCATTTAGATTGTCATGTTAGTTTGTTTACAGATTATCAAGCACTGATTGATTTTTGATATTCTATGGTTTCCGCAAAGTTATGATCTTGGAACGGTTCTCTTTCTTGCTTCCATTTTTATTGTTATTGGTTTTTACATTTCCTACTAACATTATTAGATACGCGTTGTGGTGCAGTTGATATCGGCTTGTAACGAGAAATCGAGGAGCCGAGTTCGAATTCCAGTTGAATTCCTTGCATTTACTTACGCGCAAATACCCTTGGGAAAGGTATTAATCCGTCTCTTCCCTCCAGTTAAGGGTTAAATAACAGGACAGATTGGGTTTTATAGCCTTGGCTGGCAACTAGTCTACCGCAGAAAGTAATGGCAACCTACTGCAGGATAATCTTCTTCCCAATCACTCGTGTCTCTTTCGTGACATGATCGCCCAAGCATGTATCACATATGTCACTTAACTGAATTACTACCATTATGGGCGTGTGGCCGGATGGTTAGTACGTTCGTTTTTCGACCATGTCATCCGAGTTAGAATAACACTATGATCAATTGAACAGACAGGTAATCACTGTTTTCAGGTAGATAATTTCTGATCATTAATACTACTACAACTACATTGGTGCTCAAACGGTGAACAGAACGAAAAACGGGACCAACGAATCAAGTTCAAATTCCAGCTGAGGCAGTTTGGAGATTATTCCATGTAGCACAACTTCAATCTATTTTAGCCTGTTTGTCCAGTAAAGCCGCCTGTTTGTCCAGTAAAGCCGAAATTTATTCTTGGACAAATATAGCTTACAACTTTTGGCAGTCTTGGTTTACTGAGCTATAAAGGAAGGTTTGCAAGTCTGAAATGAGCTGATCTCCACTTAAAACAATTAACACTGAAAAAAAAGAGGTGTTTATAAAAACTGGTTTTCAAACCTTTTCGTCACTATCGTCCCTTTGCAGATATTTGTGCGAGCTGGTAAGAATGGAATTAGTACCAGTAAATGGAATGGAATTAGTACCAGTAAATGGAATGGAATTAGTACCAGTAAATGGAATGGAATTAGTACCAGTAAATGGAATGGAATTAGTACCAGTAAATGGAATGGAATTAATGCAAGAGAATTAAAGTCATGTGTCGAGAACCGGAAGTAAACTGCGGCGTGGACGAAGGAATTTGATAGACTTTGGGATATAACATTTTGTCCCACACAAATATTGCATTTTTCATGTCAGTATTTAAGCTCCGTCTGTTGTGGTGCAGAGTTCGAATTCCAGTTGAATCCATTGTATTCACTTACGCGCAAATACCCTTGGGAAAGGTATTAATCCGTCAATTCCTTCCAGTTATGGATTAAATAACAGGACAGATTGGGTTCTATAGCCTTGGTCAGCAACCAGTCTACCGCAGAAAGCAATGGCAACAAACTGCGGGATAATCTTCTGCCCAGTCAGTCATGTCTCTTTCGAGACATGATCGCCTAAGCGTGTATCACATATGGCACTTAACTGACTGACTGTTGTGGTGCAGCGGATATCAGCGCGGAATGAGAAATCGGAGAGCCGAGTTCGAATTTCAGCTGAATTTGTTGAATTCACTTACGCTCAAATACCCTTGAGAAAAAATTTAATCTGCCTTTTTTCTCTCCAGCTAGGGGTTAAATAGCAGAACAGATTGGGTTCTATAAACCTTGGTTGCCAACCAATCTACTGCAGAAAGTATTGGCAACCTACCGCGAGAAAATATTCTGCCTAGTCAGTCATGTCTCTTTCGAGACGTGATCACCCAATCGTGTATCACGTATAGCAGTTAACTGACTGACAAATAATTTAAATACCATTCCAGAAAGTACCCAATTTCACCTACCATGTTATTTTGCAAGTGTCAGATCAGACGAAAAGTGAGGCATTGCGGCCATATATCGATTGGCGCTATCCAATTCTTTTTTCCAGCCTTCTTCAAAAGTCTTTACACTGCCTCACAGGCGATTAATAATTTTTCCATCCGACAATCCCTCTCCCACAGACAAAACATCGCAAGCCTCTCCTTACTCAATCGCCAGTCCCATGGCAAATGTTCTGACGATCTATGTTGTTTAGTTTCACCGTTTCCCGCTTTTACGATTGAAATCTGCCCAAGCATATACAAATGTGAACCATCCTCGTTTCTTTCGTGAAAACGAAGTTCCACTCAGTTTTTTTCTCAATAGCCTCTACTTTATAAAACAGACTCCCGAGGATGTGCTTCTCTAAAAACTAGAGTCAACCGTTACCTATATTACATATCCTCATAATCTGCACCACTTACATCCTCCTCTTACGTTCATACAACAACCTCGTTTAATAACACTCTACCTTGTGTGGCTTTTGAACCTTACATTAAGTGAATATTTATGTATCTAGAAATGTAAAAACATAGCCAAAATAACCTACTGTCTGTTATTAACACCTCCAAAACGAAACTGCTCGTTATCAGTATGGCTGATGCTAACCTCCTGGAGAGGCACTCATTGCACATTCTCGGGATGACGTTTTCTGCTGACATGAAGTGGAAATATTGTTCGGATGAATTCAGATGTAGTAATTGTTCTGATGAACCAGACTCTATGAATTTAAGTGCGGTTCTAGATTGGTGGCGGTAAGATATCGTCAGTTTACAGTTGAAATAGATATTGCCGCAAGTTCTATGCTAACAGTTTCTTTTCTTGTATTTCTCGTTTATGGAGCTCTCTTTCAGCTCCTTGCTATTGCTCTTTTATTGTTCTCTTTCTTAAAAAAATCTTTTTTCTTATATTCATTCACATTTAGTAATCTCTGTGTGTTAGTGGCTTTGTTGCCTTGCTTAGGGTTAAATGATATATATATATATATATATATATATATATATGTGTGTGTGTGTGTGTGTGTGTGTGTGTGTGTGTGTGTGTGTGTGTGTGCATATATATATATATTCGCGGAATTTTATTCGGACATCTCATGAGCTGCAGAAAATCAGTTCTCATCCACAACAACAAACAGTGGACCAAAAACTCAACGGATAATTTTGATTTATCTATGGGAGCTTTGGATCCTGCAGAATATTCGGATCTAATCGGATTACTTCTCCTGTACGGCCACATGGCGTATAAAGAAAGTAACATTAAAAATATAGGACTTTATAGAGATGACGGACTCATGATAGTAAATAAATCTACTGGAGGTAAGGTTGATAGACTTAGAAAATTAATTCATAAAGTTTTTAAATCTTTTGGTCTTAGCGTTGTAATTAACCCTAATATAAAACAGGTTGACTTCTTAGACATAACATTAGGCTTAGTCTCTAACACTTTTCAACCTTACATGGAAAATAACGCAAACTCAATCTATATAAACCCCAACTCTAATCACCCACCATCCGTTATCAAACATATTCCATCATCAGTTGAACGCCGCATATGCATACACTCATCAAATAAAGAAATATTCGACAAGCACAAAACAATTTACGATAAAATTCTTAGAGACAGCGGCTATCAATCCTCCAAGATTAAATTTGTGGAAAAATTTAGTAGCCCAAAAAAGAAAAAATTGAAGCAGTAAAATCATATGGTACAACCCTCCATTTAATCAGTTAGTTAATTTTCAACTGGGACATAAATTTCTTAAGCTAATAGATAAATATTTCCCCCAAAATAAACCTCTAAGCAACATTTTCAATAGGAATACAATAAAATTCAGTTATACTGCTCTAACAATTTAGAAAAAATAATTAAATTACATAACAATAAAATATTGAAATCATACAACAAAAATAACTCTAACACTCATGTCAGTTTGCCCCATAATAATAACTTTTGTAATTGTAGAAACCCGAACCAATGCCCCATACCTAATAAATGCTGAACAAAATCCCTGGTATATATGTGTTCGATTTCATCCATGGAGAATCCTAAGAATGCTAAAATTTATATTGGAAACACAATGAACATTTTTAAAAAGCGTTTTTACAGTCACTTCTCATCCTTCAATAACAAGGACAAACAAAATATGACATCACTTTCTAAATATTTTTGGAAGTTAAAAAACGAAAATAAAACACCTAAAGTTAAATGGAAAATCCTCAAACAGTCCAGAACATCTAAATCGGTAAAGGAACCACGTTTCCTTTGTCTTCAAGAAAAAAAAAAAGGAAATCAATAAATACATAAGGAACAACATATTACTAAACCAGAGGGATGAAACCACAGTAAACTGCAAACACATTAAAGAACTAACCTTACAATCATGCTATAATTACAAAAACTAAAGTTAAGATCTCTAGAAACGATAAACCTTTTATTAACAAGACTCTTACCTCAAATTTTACTTTTACTTCAGACTACAAACTGTGATATGATTAAAATTTTATATAAAAAAAGAGATTTCCTAAATTTTAAATTAAGGTTAGGTATAAAAAAATAGATTAATTATAAAAACTAAATTTAAATAAAAAGTATTTGTAGTTGTATATTTCACTAATACAGATATGTTTACCAAATAGCAATTCTTATCCCTCTTTTAGCACATCCTCTCCTACTCCCTCCACCCCATATATATTTCCTTATTTTTTCTCTTTGTTAAACCCAAAGGACTAGCCATAAAGGCTATAAAGGACCATAACTTATCTTCTACTGTTAAATCTGTCTATAAAATTTTCAACACTTCCATTAATCACCTCTCTCCTCTACCTCTTCCCTATTTTCATCCAAATTTTAACTTCCAACTCTGATTTCCCATTTTCCACCCCACTTACCTCTCACACATAATTCGCCAATATAAGGTAAAGAATTTTCCATCTTCTTTTCACACTACCTGATGAGACATTGTCCTTTCAATGTTGAAACAAAATGTACACATTATAGTAAATGATAATTCTTACATGTTCTAAACTATAATTTATTATATATATTTGGCTCGGTGAATAGATAATACTATTTACATCGAGCCCTTCACCTTGATCAATTTTAATATTCATAAAATTAATATTTATAGGATCTGGTTTTTGGATTTTACTTTTTGCTCATACTTTTTGGATTTTATATATATATATATATAATATTATGAGTTCACTCCTGGTTCAAAGATTTATTAGGCGTATTATTGTTTGAAATAAAGGTTTTCCTACAGAAGTAATCATTGCTATTCACGGGTTCCATTTCCTTATAATATTTGAACTGTCATGATTTTGGGGAAAATTTTGCGGAAATGCCTACCATTGCCTTCTACAAGGTTTTGAATTCAGAACTGCCACTCAAGGCTTGAAAGTAGAGTTTACTCTGCTATTTAACTCATATCTAGAGTTGGGTTTAAAAGAGTCGTTGGATTCATGAGTTTCTAAGGACAAAAACGAACGCTGTAAACTAGACTGGAATTCAAACGCGGTTAGACGATTCCACTTTCCCCACTGATACCAGGTATAATACTCGCACTTTGAGGAAGAAGTTGACTCATCTTACCTTGTTAAAAATTATAGTACTTTCCTACAACAACGAGAACAACTTACCCCCACACCTCGCGAGTTTGTAGCATCTCTATCTGACGCTCTACTGCCAACATTGAAGATCAATGTTGAAAAAATAGGCAGACCCTTCACCCAAGCAGATGAAAAAATAATGCGGCTTGCCTCATCAATATATAAATAGGAAATAAGGACAGATTTGTAAAGACGGAGAGATAATCCAAAAATTTATCTAATTAATATAAAATATTAAATAAATAAAAATAGAGAGCTCAATGGATATTATCCAGAGCAATATCATATATAGGAAAGAAAACACAACACATAATTAAACGGTTATAAATCGAGAATTTATTTCGACAGTTGTGGAAACAAACTGCTTCATTAGACCCGGAAAAGTCAAATATTTTAATTTAAATCAAAATATTAAAAAAATTTAGATTAGCACAGAGAGGAAATATTGAGATTAGGTGAAGTGTAGAGGTGTATAGAGTTTATCATTGAAGTAGCAACCGTATCGGAAATGTCCCCAAAATTAAAGAACCTATGCACAAACCCACACATATACAAAAAATTTTAAAGGAAAAACAATATAATATACAGGAACAGAACAACCGGAGAAGTAGATGAAAGCGCTTGGGACAATATTTATGCAAAGGTTTTACACTCTTTATCTCTGGAAAAACTAGAAAAAATGAATTAGAATAATTAAAAATCTTCCTTGTCGGCGATATATATATATATATATATATATATATATATATATATATATATATATATATATGAAAGGATTAATTTAAACATTATTATATACGTTAATTTCCGTAATATATATCTATATATATAGCCATCAGCAGAGAGATCTGTTTCGCTGTATCACAGCTCATCAGTACGGTTAGACAGCCGATTGCTTTTTACCCAGGATTGAAACCCGACTGAAAAGTCGGCGATTCTACCTCTGAGCTATGGGCGCTCGGTAGAAGAAGGCAGACTTTTAGCGTGTATATTATCATTATACACGCCCAATAGCTGAGAGTGTTCTAATTCATTGCTGAATGAACGATGCGTAAATGCCAGAGTAGCTACTGTTTTTCGAAGGCTACCATTCTTCCAGTGTGTTCAATTAGGGTGTGAGAGCGTAAATAATCATTTGTAGACAGATCTGTTTCTATTGACTGTTTAATACTTAGTTTTTGGTCCTAATAGGGTTAGACCAATACACATTTGTATTAAAAAGTGTTCGATACAATTATATTGTAGAACTTTTGAATATTTTCCATTTTTCAACGAGTTATTACGCTACCCAGGTCTCTACCATGTGTGATGTCTTCAGGCGATTTTTAATAACTGATTTTACCTTTTACCGTTTTTCTTTTTAAGAACGCTCTTCTAATGGTGTCTTTTTTTTTTTTTTTTGAACGCTATAAATGAAATACTAACACTAGATCAAGAACTTCAACCAACCACGTAGCCAGACTGTGTTATATATATATATATATATATATATATATATATATATATATATATATATATAGGCACCAATTTTTCTTTTATACATGTTTCATTGTATTTGACGGACAAGGGAAATCAAATCTTTTAAGCTTTTGTTTCAGTGTCTCTAGCGTTTACAGTTTTTCTTTTATGCTGACTAAGAGAGTGAATAAATTATTTGTAGTATCAATTGTCCAAAATGCTTTCGGCTAATTCATTAGCTATATTCATGGTGTTCATTAATATACTTTTCTGTTTTTATGTTCTAAGCTCTATTGTGTAGAGGTAGTAGTAATTCCAAGCAATTCAGAATTAAAGTAGTAGTAATTACGTGTTGGGGTGTCTTTCAAACACCGCCAACACGTTTTGTCCAGTTTCAAAGAAAGTGAAGCTGAGCCCTGGCTTATTCTGCTTTTTTAAGAGAACTTCTACTACCTTTAAACAACTTTTGTAATAAGATGTTTCTAGAATGTCAATGTTATTAACAATTATTTTTCTTATGGGAGCAGGGAGTTATGTATAAATTTTTAAGTGCGTCCTTATCGAACAATCGCCACGATGTTGCCGACTAGTCAGTGAAGATGTCAGAATTGTCTTTTGGCTTATTACATAACTAGCAGTATAGCCTGGCGTTGCTCGGGTGTAATGAAAGCTTTAAAACTAATCCATGGTCCTGGAACTCAGACTCTTTGGATGTTGGCATGAAAAACTAAAAAGCAATAGTTGTTTCCAGTTAAAGCGAAACCGTAGACTGAAAGAAAAATGAATGGAAATAAGTCAAATTTTGATTTCCTGGTATTGATATCAAATGTTCTGCGCTATTGTAAGAACTGTAACCTTGAAACTTCTGAATATCGTTTCTTATGTCTTTGTCTACGAGTGTATCAAATTTGATTAAAATCGGACTACTCCTTCTATAACCCGACTTTTTTGACTATCGATATTTATCGGGGATACCTCGACACAAAACGTAGCTAAGAACACTCGCAGACGCTTATAGTACAATTTTGTAAATTTTCAAGAAAATCGGTTCAGCCGTTTCGGAGTTGGACACACACACACACACACACACACGCACACACACAGACACACACACACAGACACACACACACACACACACACACACACACACACACACACACACAAAGTTCCATTTATAAATATGTTTAGATTACAGTTTTGTATGAGGCAACGAAATTGATGAAATACATTAGTGGTCTATAGTTTGGATTTCATGGACGTTTTGTTATTTGTAATTATGAAGTCGGTATTTTCTAATTTTCTATGGGATATTATAAGTTTTCCACGTTTGCTAGGATTGGTGGGCGAAATGTATTGTTTTATGATGTGTCAGCCAGTCAGTTAAGTGCCAGCACGTAATACACGTTTGTGCGATCATGTCTCTTTCAATCCATTACTTACTAGACAGAAGATTTTCCTGTAGTAGGTTGCCATTTCTTTCTGCGGTAGACTGGTTACCAACCAAGGCTATAGAACCTAATTTGTTCTTATATTTAATTCATAGCTAGAAGGAGAACAGATGGATTCATACCTTTCCCAAGTGTATTTTTGTGTAAGGAAATACAGCGAATTCAACTGGAATTCGAACTCAGCTCTCCAATTTTTCATTCTGAGCAGATATCCCTTGCACCACAACGCACATAGTTGTTTTCTATTTAGTTGCAGTAAAAGATATTAATGTTTTGTTATTTTGTATTTTTATTGTTAGTGGTGTTTAATTTCTGTAGGGAGACTCTTATTTGATTATTGATAAGGTAGTTGGGAAATTTATTCTTAACCAATATTTGTTTCATATCCGAGTTTGCTAAAAAATATTTTCTGGTATTTAAATGTTTTTGGCGGAGAAGCTAATGATTTCCGGTAATGACTTCCGGTAATGACTTCCGGTAATGACTTCTTCAATAGTCAACCGTTAAAAGTTGGTAGTTTCTTATGTAAACCTTTGTGAATACCTCCAATTGGATATAAAGATTTTACTATTGGAACCTCTACAGAACGATGCGAAGGATATCATGAATCGAGCATGTGACAAATGATGAGGTTTTGGAAAGGATGGAAATGAAAAGGAAATTAATACTGAGCATCAGGAAGAGAGAGATATAGTTCCTGGGATATGGAGTGAGGAAGGAGGGCTTGGAGAACCTGATACTCAAAGAGGCAGGGGAAACAGCGTGTAACGTACTTAACTGGCCTGAGCGGGTGAATGGCAGAACGGGTGGTTGCGTGGTTTAACAGAAGAAAACTTGCAAAGAGCCACCAGGGATAGAGAGACGTGGAAGGCCATGATCGCCTACGCCCTGAAAGGACAAGACACATAGAAGAAGAAGAAGAAGAAGAAGAAGAAGACTATCGGAACGTATATCGTGAAAAAAGAAAAGAAGGAATTGCTGGATCGAGACTTAGAGAGTTATAACATTGATGTATGTTGTCTCCATGAAACTAAAATCAAAGATTAAGATCGGATTTACACAACACGAGCTTTAGAAATAATAAATACGATGAAAATTATTTTGTCGTCAGTACTAAATGGAATAACATCCATAGACAATGTGTATTCAATATGTGTTCAATGTGCGTTCTATGAAGAAAATACATTGAACAAAGACATTAGAAGAGCTACCAATAAGTTTCCATCATTCTCCGTAAAAAAAAAAAAAAAAAAAAAAAAAAAATTCAAGGACTCAAAAGACCTGTAGTACTTTCGTGAATTAACAAAGGAGATGGAATGTTTGAAGATTGATTGATTAGTTCATTACAAAGTTGAAGATGAGAAATCAGGTTCAAGTCGAAACAGCCCTAATAATGATGATGTTATATTCTCACTTACCTCGTCCTTTCTCACTCACTCACTCACTCACTCACTCACTCACTCACTCTACAGTGTTGATTTCGATATCTATCTATCTATCTATCTATCTATCTATCTATCTATCTATCTATCTCAGTCTGTTCATTATCTATCTATCTATCTATCTATCTATCTATCTATCTATCTATCTCCGTCTGTTCATTATCTATCTATCTATCTATCTATCTATCTATCTATCTATCTATCTCCGTCTGTTCATTATCTATCTATCTATCTATCTATCTATCTATCTATCTATCTATCTATCTATCTCCGTCTGTTCGTTATCTATCTATCTATCTATCTATCTATCTATCTATCTATCTATCTCCGTCTGTTCATTATCTATCTATCTATCTATCTATCTATCTATCTATCTATCTATCTATCTATTATTCGGGGCCAGCCGCAGTCAGGATCATAGAGTCATTGTAAACACCACGATTCTTTCATTAGCAGCAGAGTATGTGTTTCATCTGGGATTCTTACTGATTTGTAATTCAGTGTTTTTCTTCTTCTAGACTGTTTGCCAACCAAGGCTGAAGAACTCTCTTTGCTTTACTATTTAACCAAGAGCTGAAAGTATTCATGGATCCATATCCTTCCCAAGGGTAATATGAGCAAAAGTAAATATGACAAAACTCGAACACTATTTCGGCTATCAGATTTCTCGTTCCGAGTCGTTATACATTACACCACCACACACACCCGCACACACACCATTACACCACCTTCACAGACTACCCAGAGATACATGCATACATACACACATACACGCATACATACATACATATATATATATTAATGTATATTTGGGCAGCAACCTTTCTTTTAAACATGTTTCATTAAATACGGTGGATAAGGGGGGTAATTAATTTTTTATTTAGATTTTCCATCATCCTTACTTTTTTCCGTTTTGCATAAGTAAGGAAGTACAAAATTTACATAATTTTTATTGTTCCAAGAGCTTTCGGCCATTTCTTTAGCATTTTCACGTGAGTGTGTTTTTGGTGTCGTTAATTTTTTCTATATATAATTCTCTGTGTGTGTGTGTGTGTGTGTGTGTGTGTGTGTGTGTGTGTGTGTGTGTGTGTGTGTGTGTGTGTGTATTTCCCACTCTTGTCAGTGTTTGGGCTCGGCTTAAAAGAAAAAACGATGTTCATACGCTGATTTAATACAAAGTAGTAGGCCACATAGAATTTAAAGATTGGCGAAACACAGTCTTCGTTTTTCACATTACCATATGCAAGAGAAAATTGACTTGGGGGAAGCTGCAGCATTAGATCCAACATTAAAGATGCATTTTCGATTGGCGGGGGTGGAGGCTATGTATACTTTTAAGGGTTAAAAGGCATTGGGTGTCGGGGAAGAAAGGTGATACGTTGACGGCATAAAATAAAGAAACCGCTCACGACTGCGCGCTTAGCAACATTTTATTCGTAACATTTACAATGAGAATTTTCTGAAGGTTTTCATGGCGTAGTTCCGGCATTTTGCACATAAATTGAAAGTCTACTCATTTTTTTTATTTCTTCAAGTGCACTTAAACATGTGCGTGTGCTATAAGAAAAGTTTTCAGCCCAACCAGCTTACCGAAATCAATATTCTGATGTTTGGTCATTAAGTAGTTAGGTATGAACTTTTTAATATAAATATAATGCCCCCCCACCAAAAAAAGTACTGTAATCACACTTAAAATCACAATAGATGCAATATTTGTCCTTCGATATAGCAACGAAGATTGGACAATCTCATCAAAGATGAAATAATGATTGAAGCAACCGAAATGTGGTTCTACAGAAGGATGCTGAGGATACCATGGACTGAAAATGTGAGCAACGGTGAAGTTTTAAAGAGGAGGGACGCGAGAAGGAAAATGATACTCAACATTAGGAAAAGACAGCTGAAGTTTTTGGGACATGTAATGAGGACGGAGGGCTTGGAGAACCTGATGCACATGGGATGGATAGAAGAGGAAAGAGACAAGGGAAAGAAACGCATGACATACTTGATGGACTTGGCAGCTGGGTGGTGTATCGGGGATTGAGTGAGATAAGAGGAGAAGGGGTATTAAGAGCGACAAGGGATGGGAAGATGTGGAAGTCCATGATCACCTATGTTCTGAAGAGACACAGCATATAGAAGAAGACGAAGAAGAAGACGAAGAAGAAGGTGCAATGTTTAATGACTTGAAAGCAATTTTTCTGCATTTCTGAGAGGAGGTATTATTCATATTATTTACAATGTTCAGACTGTTGTCCTCATTTTTCTTGCTATATTGACGACGTTTCAGTCGTTGTACGCTACGGCCTTCTTCAGGTGCCACGGAGCCATGTATCCTAAAGGACACATGGCGCAATGGGTAAAAGCGTTGGTTAGTTCCAGTGACTTGACCCAAATAGTTGCGAGTTCAATACCTGACTACAGCAGTGGAGAATAAATAACTTAGAGAGTTGAGTTAAAGGGAGATAATTACATGACATCCGGAAGTAGCATCGCACATGAAATGAGAATTTTATACCGCTGAGATCGAAATAAAGTGTTCAGTTCAAAATTTGTAGCACCCGAAGAAGGACGGAGCGTACAACGCCCGAAGCGTTGTAAACAAGGCAATAAAGATAAGGACAGCAGTCCAAACAGTGTAAATAATGCAAATACTGCCTCATGTCAGAAGTAAAGACAAATACTAAAAGTTCTCATCCTAACCGACTTTCAAAAATCAATATTCTGATGTTTAGTCATTGCATGAAGGAAAGACTGAAGCAACCGAAATGTGGTTCTACAGAAGGATGCTGAGGATACCAAGGACTGAACATGTGAAGAACGGTGAGGTTTTAGAGAGGATGTAAATGAAAAGGAAACTAATACTTAATACCAGAAAAAGACAGTTGAAGTTTTGGGACATGCAATGAGGACTGAGGGCATGGAGAATCTGATACTCGCAGGACAAACGGTAGGAAAAAGACAGGGAAGGAAACACGTAACATACTTAATGGGCTTGAGCAAGTAGATGGCAGAGCGGGTTTTGGTTGGGGTAACAGAAGAAAGCGTGCTAAGAGCCACTAGGGATATAGAGATGCGGAAAATCATGATCGCCTACGTCATGAGGAGACATGGCAAATAGAAGAAGTTAGATCTGAGAACTTTTCAGCATAAATATACAAGGTGTCTCCCCAAATGTACTGTACACCCGCTTTAAATCGCAATAGGTGCAATGTTTAATGACATGCAAGACATTTTAATGGTTAAAATTAAGAAACATTAATGTTTATTGGCTGGGTTATGGAAATAATTTCAACTCGGAACTAATTTCGGCTCGAAATTGGTTTTAACATAAAAGTAATTTCAAATCGGATTTAATTTCAACTCGGAAGTGGTTTCGGCTCTGAATTGGTTCCAATACGGAAATAATTTCAACTCCGAAATAATTTCAACTCGGAATCGGTTTCAGCTCGGAGCTGGTTTCAGTTCGGAATTGGTTTCAACACAGAAATAATTCCAACTCCGAAATAATTTTAACTCAGAATCAGTTTCTGTTTAGAGGTGGTTTCGGTTTCGAAATTGAACAGGTTAAGAGGCTCATCCCTTGTTCCCTGTTTAGGATGTGGTTTCCGGCTTTCTCTTTCCCAATCTTCTCACTTTGTTTTCTTGTTATTTTTTTTCATTTGGAGTAGATAGATCTATCTATCGCCCGGTTCACACTCCACCCATGTCTATTGAACAGGTTAAGAGGCTCATCCCTTGTTCCCTGATTAGAATATGGTTTCCGGCTTTCTCTTTTCCGATCTTTTCACTATTACGTAGCCCCCTGCACATCAGTGGCGTTACCGCCTTGCTCGGAGTGATACGATTAAAAAAAACCAAAAAAAAAACCGGAAATATTTTAAACTCGGAAGCGTTGAAATTGATTCCGAGTTGGAATTAATTCCGAGTGGTAATTAATTCCGAGTTAAACTTGGTTCCGAGCTTAAATTAGTTATGCACCGATGTTGGCTTACAAAGAAGTTTAAATTGAATATTCAACGAAATTAAAAGCTTGGTTATAAATATTCAAACTGACAACAGAGTTAAAAAAAAAAAAAAAGAAGCGAGTACAAACTGAACATCCTGTATATATACAGAGTGTATCAAAAATACCTTTACAAACATTTGGGTCGGGATCCTCACCCCAAAACAAGGACAAAAGATCCTTTGTTTTTGTTTTATTAAGTTTAATGAATGCTTCGGTCCATGGCCATTCGCGCGGCTGTATATAAAAATCATATCTGCCTGGAGGATGGGGAAAATTTGTCGTGTACGGGCCTGGCGTTGATGCTAATGTTGCGTCGGTTGATCGAGAGGCCACTACAGAATTCTGCTAACTGCATTGCGTGTCGCCGGGCGGGTTCTTTTAAGCAGTCAAGATGCATACATGGCCCAGCAATTTTGTCCATTGTGATTTTGCCTTAGCGGCAGCGTTCGTAATTAGCTCCGACGTTTAAATGTTCTTTGTATTTTTGGGGATTCGTTTTGCGAGTTGGACTTGATGCTAGGACGACCACTTCAGACTGCGACGTCTTTTATTTCTTATTTTGCCTTTGTAGCGTTCCAATCCGGTTAACAGGTTTTGCTGTTTAGTAAATCAGAAAAAGCTATAGATATAGCTTTGGGTTAGGAGAGGTAGCTTAGTTTAAGACAGGTTCCTTATTTATTTTGTCTGGGTAGTTCTCATATTGGGATTTATGGGGTTTTTTAAGGAAGGGTAGACATTTTTTGTTTATTTTGCTGCTAAGTGTGATGGGAGTGGCGCCGCTGTTAATGAGAACGATGTAAGTAAATTTATGGTGGACGTTTAGAATGATCTAGTCGTCCGTTTGTGGTTCTCCAGACCATATGTGTCAACAATATTCAAAGAAGGACAACTGGTAAACTTATAAATATGTAAGATTCTGTCGGTAAAAATGTCTATCACAATACAGTGAACCAAATTTTCTCACTGCAGATCTAGCAATTGATTCAATATAATCTTTCCAATTCACGTCAGTAGAAAACTTCAGCCCGAGAGTTTGTAAAAATAAGATACGTAAAACGATTTCTTCTTGTTAGAAAATAGTTCATTATTATTTTCACTGTTAATCAGTCAGTCAGTTAAATGCCATACCTGATACACGCTTGGGTGATCATGTCTCTTTCGAGACATGACTGACTGGGCAGAAGATTATCCCGCAGTATGTTGCCGTTGCTTTCTGCGGTAGACTGGTTGCCAGCCAAGGCTATAGAACACAATCTGTCCTATTATTTAACCTATAACTGAAGGGAAGAGACGCATTAATACCTTTCCCAAAGGTATTTGTGCGTAAATGAATGCAAGGAATATCAACTGGAGTTCGAACTCGCCTCCCTGATTTGTTGCTCCAAGTAGATATCCACTGCACCACAACGCACATCCCAGTGTCAATCACTGTTCGTGTAATATTTTCGAAACTGTAACTACAGTAAATGTGAAAAATACTAATAATTTGGTCTGCTTTGTAATCCTAACAGTACACTGGGCATAACAAAAAACCAAGATTCTTTTTAGACCATAATTGTCGCCTTTAGTGCCCTGCGCATTCTTTCAACTAACTCACTGCTCTACACGTTGTAGACTGTCGATCGAAGGGGACACAAAAAAAAAAAAAACTATAAATTTGGATAAATAAAAAAAATCTTTAACTTTCAAATTGTTTCCTTCAGTTATTAATAACATATAAAGAATTGGTAAAACGATTGGTAAAACGATTGGTAAAACGATTGGTAAAACGAACAATCCGTTCACTTACCGAACTCTCTGCGACAGATTTAGTCGTAAGAGAAGCTGAGTTTTATGGGAGAATGAAAATTAAAAAAAATTAATAATAAATAAAGAACTTTATTTTCCCATAATGCAAAAAGGAAACCAAAAAGGGTTTCCGGCCATTTGTGAATTTTATGACTTCACTTCCGGAAAGAAGATGATCGTTCTCTTTTCACTTCCTAACTATTGAGTTCAGATTTGCTTAGTAGCCGTCCCAACAAAAAAAAAAATCGTTATTGAGCTGCATTCTGGAAATCCTCAAAATGTGTTCTGGGACAAATTAAAGCAGCAAAAAAAAATAAAAATCAAAGGGGATGGTAACAATTGATAATGACACACCCATAGAAGAATTATCAGCTGAGAAAAACACCCCAAACTTAGGACAATCTCAAACTCAACCTAGAACCACACGCACAGAAAGACTGGTAACATTTTAATAAAATGCAAAATAAAATAAAATACATTATAAAATACAATATAAATACAATATAAAATGCAACCGCAACTTCTACTCCAACAGTTTCTTTCCACGCACTTCCCGACTGTGGAATTCCCTTCAACACGATTGCTTCCCCGACGGCTACAATCTCCAGGAGTTTGAATGTAAGGTCAATAGGCACCTCCTAACACACTAACCTGCTCCCATTCTATCAAACACTCTTCCCATCTGCCCAACCCTCATCCTCGGTATCCTTACTCATCTGTCACCTTCCTCCTGACATTCCTTATGTCTAACCACTCCTTCTCTTTACCTTCCCCTATGTAGCCCCATGCGCAATAGTGGCAGTGGACTGCCTTGCTTGGGGTGAGATGATTAAAAAAAAATTTTTTTTCTAAAAAGAATGAATTTATACATTTCTAGTAAACAATGTATTATATACAGATCCGCTTTATTGGTCGGGACGTAGTATGGGAGAATTAAAATAAAACAATAACAAAAAATAAAGAATTTTATTTTCCCATAAAGCAAAAGAAAAGCGGAAACCAAAAAGGTTTTCCGGTTACCAAAAAGATTTTCCGGAAAAATTATTGTTCTCTTCTCACTTCCCAACCATTCATTTCAGACGTGTCTGGTAGCCGTTCCAACGAAAGGGAAATTCGGCGACATTCACTCAACGTCAGGCTAACTTAACGTAGAACCATTCTCTATACCCTCGCTTCTTTCTTCCCACGTTCGTCAATCAGAGATCCAAAGGCAAATTGGCATGGCGAAGGACGCGTTCCAGAAGCTGAGTAAAGTACTAAGACACAGGAAAATTTCGCTAGAAACAAAGAAGAGAGTGCTAGATTGCTATGTGATGTCAGTTCTTCAATACGACAGTGAATGACGGACAATATAATTGAAGATGAGGAAAAAACTTGAAGCAGCGGAAATGTGGTTCTACAGTAGGATGCTGCGGATATCATGGACCGAACATGTAAGCAATGATGAGATTTTTGTAAGAATGTCAACGAAAAGAAAATTAATAGTGAGCATCAGGAAGAGACAACTGAAGTTCCTGGGACATGCAATGAGGAAGGAGGGCTTAGAGAACCTGATACTGACAGGCCAGATAGAAGGAAAAAGAGACAGAGGAAGGCAGCGGATAACATATTTGAAGGACCTGATCAGGTGGATGACGGAACGAGGGCTACATGGTGCAACAGGAGAAAGCGTGCTAAGAGCCAACAGGGACAGGGAGATGTGAAAAGCCATGATCCCCTACGTCCTGAAAGGACATGGCACAGGAGAAAGCCAAACTTCATTTTTCTTTGGCGACAAGGCAAAGATTATTGCAGCTTGCATGGTGTATGTTACCCCACCTACCATATTCACCAGACATTCCTGCTTTGGATTTTTAATTATTCAGGTCTTTGTAAAATAAACTCAATGGTAAGAAAATTTAACTCTTTAGATGACAAAAAAACATACTAAGAGCCACCAGGGATAGGGTGAGGTGGAAGGCCATGATCGCCTACGTCCTGAAATGATAGGGCACATAGAAGAAGAAGAAGAAGAAGAAGAAGAAGAAGAAGAATCACTTTCTAGTCAAGTCGTCGTTTTCTTTTGTTTATTGCGGTCCACTGACATCCCACTTCTTCTAGCGACACGAAGGTAACTACAACTCTCTGCAGTTTCGGTTCTATCATTACAAGTAAGGACTTAAGTATGGGCCGCTTATGTTCTTAGCAGGTGGTAAGGTCTGAGGGCAAACATCCAGTTTCTCGCTTGTTCGGTATCACCACAAACCCACCAAATCTACATTTACAATTTGAAATCTCTCATGAGTAAGATTAAATTGTTGACTTGTTACCTTAGTTTATTTATGTGTTTTGTTTTCTCGACAAGTTGAGCAAACCAAGCAACATTTATAAATATATTGAACTAGCAGTATAGATCGGCGTTGCTCGGGTGTTATGAAAGCTTTAAAACTAATCCATGGTCCTGGAGCTCAGACTCACTGGACGTTGGCAGGAAAGACTAAAACGCAATAGTTGTTTCCAGTTAAAGCAAAACCGTAGACTGAAAGAAAAATGAATGGATGTAAGTCAAATTTTTATTTCTTGGTATCGATATCAAATAAGTTTTTTTGTCGTAAACTGAATTTTCAAGGCTAAATAAGTCCTCTGAGTAAATGGTATCATGGCTGAGACTAAGAACTACAATTGTACCTACTTAGAGCCAAACCCGAAACAAAAATTGAAATAAAAAGGCTGAAAAAAAATACAGACATACAGGCAGATAAACAGACACAAACACAAACATCTTACCTTTTATATATATACATATTATCGATTTTCTGCACTATTGTAAGAACTGCAACCTTGAAACTTTTGAATATCGTTTCTTATGTCTTTGTCTATGAGTGTATCAAATTTGATTACAACCGAACCACTCTTTCTATAACCCGATTTTTTCGATTATCGATTTTCGATATTTATCAAGGGTACCTCGATACAAAACCTAGCTAAGAACACTCGCAGACGCTTATAATACAACTGTATAAAATTTCAAGAAAATCTGTTTAGCCCTTTCGGAGTCTATAGGTAACGAACACACAAACACACAGGCACACACAGACAAAGTTCTATTTATAAATAAGTTTAGATATTATTCTGAATGTCTGGGATGGGGAGCTATCATTATTTACACTATTTACGTGCAGACAACTTTCCGTATCGTTTCTGTTCTTGTTATCACAACGATTCGGTCATTGTTCCCTCCGGCCTTCATCTGGGTTACCTTATAGGGTAACTGAGTCCTTTATTTAATCTATGGGTGTAGACTGTTTTTGTTCTACTGCCCATGTCTAGGGATATTTCGTCTTTAGCACAGCTCATTTTTTAAATCATTTTAATCCACTCAATGCGATGAAACACAAGGGTTTACTGGCGCAGGAGTAAGAAAGAATGAGAAAACTGTATAAGGAACCGGAAACCCAACCCTAAACAGAAAACAAGGGATACGGATCTACTTTTCAGCAGACAGAAAAATTTATCTACACCTATATAGTTCGCTCGGTTTTTATGAGCTCAAGTACGAACCACCCGGCCCAGAGATTGAAACTACAATTACATTGTCACCAAAATTAACGCTTTAATCCTCATGGGGTATCGTCTCGTGGAAGATGCCCTTGGTGAAAGCTGGGAGTATAGCGGCCGAAACCATTACAACAGCAACAACAAAGATGAGGAAAATAGTCCACATATAGTGTTAATATTTTAAAGGTTTTTCTTCAAATACTACAAACACAACTATATAAACATATGCGTATGTGTGTGCCTATATGAGTGCATAACGAGTAGGAAAGTTGGGTCACTTTATCGGGCCAAGAATTTCTTTTGCCTGAATCCATCTTGCACATATGCAAATCAACTATCCGACCGTGCATGGAATACTGTTGTCATATCCGGTCAGGCGCCCCTGCTTTTCGTCTCAGTGTTCTCGACAGGCTCCAAAGGAGAATCTGTAATGTGATTGGTCCCGACCTGACAGATCCACTCCAGCCACTTTCTCCTTGACGGGATGTGACTTCCCTCTGTCTCTTCTATAAATGTTTTATGACTTCTGCTCTGAGGAATTTGAATGCAATGTCAATACCCATCTCTTATCCACTTGACTCCAGTCCTTTCTACACCACCCCGTATATCTTGTTCTTTTCCTTTCCCTCTACCTTCGCAACTGTCTTCACTCCTGTGTTCCCATCCTTCTCTTGCTCTTTCTCTTTCACCCCCTGTAGTTGGTTCGTCTTTGTCTTCGCTCTCCTCCTGCCTAAAACTTTAATTTTTTATGCAACCCCCTGCACATGAGTGGCGATACCACCTTACTTGGGGTAAAATGATTAAAAAAAAAAAAAATGTGTGAGTTTATATATGTATAATATTTTGTGCTTATGTATGCGTATGTATAGATGCGTATGCATATATGCGTATGCATATATGTGTGCATTATGTGGGCGCGTGTATGTAAAGGTGAATGTATGAATACACGCATGCGTATGTATATGTGTGCATGTGTTCGTAGTTTTGTGCGGGAAGGTGAGTGCGTATGTATATTGGTATGTGTGTATGCATATGCGTATGTGTTTGCGTATGTATAAGTGTATATGTTCTTATGTAATTGTGCATGTATCTGCAGATGATGTACGTGCGTGTGAATGTATGAGCGTGAATGTGTGCGCATATGTATACGCGTATGTGTGTATTTATATATGTTTGCGTATGTATATGTGTATGTATGTTCATATATGTTTGCGCATGTATCTGCAGATGAAATACGTGTGTGTGTGGATGTACATGCGTATGTTATTAGTATGTGTGTACGTATGTGTATGCGTATGTAAGTTCGTATGTTTGTACATGCATGTGAGAATGTGTGTGTATATGTATGTGTACATTTTCATTCGTGTTTATATGCAATTATACACGCATCCGTGAACATGTGAAAAACGCCAGTTTTTTATGAGATTGTAAGAAGAAAACTCTTCAGTTAGTCACTGACAAGTGACGTCACTATTCCCCGGATGCATCGGCACTGGCAACACTACAACAGTGGGTCGACGGGAGGCGTCGAGTATCATTGTTACCCCCTTACATTCCCACTCGCTTGGCAACCAAGTGTTCTTGCTCACATAATCCATTTTGCACTTGGGCTAGATTTCGAATCTCGCTTTATAAACTTTCACCAATTTCAACATATATATATATATATATATATATATATATATATATATATATATATTCATTCAGTAATGAATTTGAACACTCTCGGCTACTCGCGTGTGTTTACATTGTATATAACGCGCTAAAGTCCACCTTCCTCTATCGAGGCTCCATATCTCAGAGATGGATTAGGCTAGTTTCCCTGGAAGCAAAACACTACGTCTTCTCGGCCTACGTCTATCAGCCGACCTCAAGTCGAATGACTACATTGAATCCATAGTTAAATCTGCTGCCAGGAAGGTCGGTTGACTGTGTAGAGCCAGGAAGTTTTTCTCTTCTGAATTCATCTTGCACATATAAATCTACCATCTGCCTGTGCATTGAATACTGATGTCGCATCTGGTCGGGCGCCTCTGCTATTAATCTCGGGGTTCTTGACAAAATCCAACGGAGAATCTGCAATATAATTGATCTCGAGCTGGTAACTCAATTCTCACCGACGTAATGTGGCTTCCCTCTGTTTCTTCTACAATTATTTTGATGGCTTCTGCTCCGATGAGATTAGCTACTGGCATGTATTTACATCATGTATATAACACTCTAAAATCTGCCTTCCTCCACTGATCGCCCATAGCTTAGCGGTATAATTGCGGAATGAGGTCAATCCGGTCGAGTTTCAGTCCTGGCTAGAAGCAGTCGGATGTCTAACCGTACTGATGACCTGTGATACAGCGAAAAAGAACTGTCTGCGGAGGACTATATATATAGTGTAATTGGCATATAACTCCTTAAAAACTTCTCATCATTTCTTTTCTCTCTCGCTTTCTCGCGCCAACGTTAACAAACGTGTGTATAAATTATAACGTGATACCGGCATACAAATTTGAGTTACAATGAGAGTTTTTGTAGAATTATATTGGTCTGTCCATATGCCAAGATCAAATATGTATATACCCTAATGCTAGGGGTGTATTAAAAAAAAAGCATATAAATATATATATATTATTTTACACGCTGATTTTAGTCGATACCAGTATTTGAGTAAAACTTTTTTTTTTTTTACTTTTTTATACAGTGTCTATTTCATCAGATCGACCTGCGAACTTGAGAAGATTTAGTGAAGAAAATGTGTCCTCTCATAGGATTCGAACCTGCGTTCTCCTTTGCAGGAGAAAGCACCGGCTAATCCGGGCATGAAGAGTTTTACGGCCAGGCACATTGGATGCACATTCGCTCGTTCAGATTTTCGTGAAATCTACATCTGCTCAGTTTTGTATTCAAAACGCCAACAAAGCAATTTCTAAAGAATGAATGTTTTTTATTTTTAATTCGACAGACTTCTATTACTTCAAACATTATATCTCGTAGATACCCGTATTTGAAGCAATGCTTCGTATTTTTTAAACAGGGTTTATTTTGTCTAACAATATTACACACACATATATATATATATATATATATATATATATATATATAAAGGACATATCGAAGCAGACCAATACCATCAGACCATAAAAATTACAACTATCAATCACACATATACACACCATAAACACATACATACATGCTCTAGAACACTCACACACACACACACACACACACACACACACACACACACACACTACAATTAACAACAGCAGCAGCAGCCAGGAAGGACCATTTACTGAAAGTCTCGGACTCAAAACACAAACCCTCTAACATCCTGAAGATAAGATTTTAATCTCGAAATATTAATGTATAATATATAGGTAATATATATATATATATATATATATATATATATATATATATATATATATATAAGAGTGAACATTGAAACCAACATTCAAAGGCGACAGACTGTTTCATGCTAAGCGCAATCATCAGGCCACATGAATGCGCTTAACATGAAACGGTTTGCCCCCCCCCCCCTGTGTGTTCACTTTTATATTTACATACACTCTATCTCTGATATTGAGCACTCTATCCTACAAATATAGCACACCTTAAACTATATATATATATTCGTCAAAAGTAAAAAAGAAAATCTTCCAATCTTTCTTTTTTTCTCCTCCCCGATGTTCTTTTTTTTAAAGATCTGAAGTGAAAATGTTTTTTCCCTTTAATGATTTAATTCCGACGATTTATTTGCTTCTGACGAAAGGCGCCATTTGATTCTAGTTTAAATTATACTTTTGAATTCGATTAATAATTAAATTATGATTATGATCCCCGTATCTTGTCGGGTGTGCGTTGTGGTGCATTGCATTGGATCTGAATGTGAAATCGGAGAGCCGAGTTCGAATTCCAGTTGAATTCGTTGCATTCACTTACGCGCAAATACCCGTGGGAAAAGTACTAATCTTTCTCTTCTCCTTCCAGCTATAGGTTAAATAGCAGGATAGATTGGGTTTTATAGCCTTGGTTGGTAACCAGTCTACATTAGATAGCTACTCAAAAACAATGCCAAAATATCAGCAAAATCATCTAGTAAAAACAGACATATGATTTTTCAAGCAATACTCATGCAACAAAAACAGCCACCCATAAATGAAACTTAATATAAACTAAAGAGCCCGGATCCTCAAATGTATATAAAAACACATCAGACCTCTCTTACGTCATAGCACAATTTGCCAACGTTACAACACGATTTACCTACGTCACAACACTACGAAACTCACCATTATCTCTACCTACCCTGGTGATGATTTAGGGAGTCGAAAGCCTCAACTATATTTCTTGTATTTTTCTTCCGAGCGAACAATTTCTGATAGAATTTCCTCCTTGTTGGAGAAGGAGACTTCGTAGTTTGGAAAAGTCGATCAATAAGATTAATCGATACAAAATGTCTGTTGTTTTTTATAATATCCGTCTTCAATAACATTTGCTATCTAAATAAACATAATATTTTCAATCGTATTTGAGTAGATACTTTGCATTTTCTTTTTCTTATAATTAAACTAAACAGTATATTTATATGTATTTACCGGCCTAAATAACCGAGAAATCTTGTGAGGAAAATATGGGTTCTTCAGCAGGATTTGAACCCGTGTTCGCTAGGCCTAGGGGAAACCGTCAATTGATCTGGCTTGCCTTAGAACGTGGTCGAGAAGTCGAAGACACGTCAGGTCAGTTGACGGTTTTCGCTAGGGGTCGAGAACCCATAATTTCCCAACATGATTTCTCGATTATCCAGACCGGTATATATATATATATATATATATATATATATATATATATATATATTAATTAGAGAAAATTTTCAAAATTCAAAGGTGTCGGATGCACATTTCGACATGGGATCTCTAACAGAGATTCTACGTCACGTCAGCGACATTGTTTTGTTCCAAATGGCGAAGGCTCTGGGGTAAAGGGGGAAGGGGCCAGGTTAACAATGGTCAAGAATTGAGAGTTCCCTTAAGGTCAGAGAAGTGGAATTTTTTTAAAGCAAAGTAGAACAGGACAGAACTTGTAGTGGCGGAGGTTACAGGGTGTAGAGACAAGAGATAGACGGGGTATCAAATATCAAATGGTAGAGGCTAGTGGATGTTTACAGGGGTTTATAAATGGGCTCCTTAAGTTTAGGGAACAATGGGCACTAAATTCAAAGACTGTAGAGAAGTTAACGAGAATGCAATCCATGACTTTTCTCAGGAATGATCATTGGCATTGGCAGATATTAAAGAATGATCATGGTCATTGGCAGATATTAAAGAAAAGGAAGTTGGGGTCAGTCATTATTCTTTACGTCCTAAAGGAACAGAACATTATCCACACCCACCCCACCAACACCAACACCAAAAATAAAATTATGAACCGGTGTACCAAAAGCAAGCAAAATGTTTTCCGTTTTACATTGCTCTGCAGCTGCTGTTATTCGACAATTTTGACCTCAATCTGAAATTGTAGATTTTAAAAGTCAAGAATCTGCACCAAATTTGGCTTAAGCCGAAATGAAAAAAACTACTTCAGAAAGAATTTTTAACAAAACATATTTGATGATCATGATGTGATCTTAATGGAGTGTGTGTGTGTGTGTGTGTGTGTGTGTGTGTGTGTGTGTGTGTGTGTGTGTGTGTGTGATAGAAATACTTAAAGAAGGTCCCGAATTTGTGGTGAGCATTCTGGGTGACTGGTAGTAGTAGCGATGCGAGAAAATTTCACCAAACGACGAGAGACTCTCCATGCGAATCGAAGACAAACTATTCATCATATCTCTAAGAAAATAAATGTCTGTTTTTTGGTTTATTTTTTTCAGTAATTAGCAAATGTCAGAAGTGTTCATTTTTTTCATTTATTGTTTTCAAAACGAAATAACTCTAAAAACATTTGTACCTTAAAGGACTGCCATTTTTGTGTCCCTGCTCCTTTTTTTTTTTTTTGTTGTTTTTGTTTTTGTTGTTGTTTTCAACATGTCACCTCGGAAGTTCAATTCGTCCTGTTTTCTTCAATAATTAGGTTTCGTGTAAGACTTGATTATTGTTTACATACGAATGCGTTGGATGGAACTGCGATTTGTTTTATTGTGTGAGTGGGCGATAGAGAAGAGAGAGAGAGAGAGAGAGAGAGAGAGAGAGAGAGATGAAAAGTGAAAGACATAATGACAGAAAACAAATATGTATACAAATGAACACACACACGCGCGTACATACATACACATCATATTAAATACGGTGGTATATATATATATATATATATATATATATATATATATATATATATATATATATATATATCCGAGTGAGTATAGAATGAGGAGAGCAAAAAGAAAAAAAAAATTTCCGTCCAAAACATTAATTTAAAACAGTGCTCGATATATGGTGTATAGAGCTGTAAATAGTTATAATAAATTATGTTTTAGAACATGTACATAATTTCTTCTATATATGTCCTCTTCTCTACAATCATATATATATGGTCGGCTGATAGACTTAGGCCGAGAAAACGTCGTGTTTTGCTTTCAGGGAAACTAGCCTAATCCATGCTGATGGGGGTGTGTGGGGGTAAGAGCGATTCGTTTTGAAAGCATTAAAATTTACGAGCCATTTTTTATCCCAGTCCACCACAGACTGGAGGATCTTTTCAAGATTAGCAATGACGTTTGCTTTGTCAGCCTCGGCAGATTTCTTATCGAGGTGAGAGCAAATGGTGGTACCGTCAGGTAGATTCCTACTAGGGATCTGATTAAATCATGGAGATTGTTGATGAAGATCAGAAATAGCGTAGGACCTAGAATATAACCTTGAGGGACACTCGCGTTCGTATAATAGTATCTGGAAGCATGCCCATTCAATACTACCTTCTTTACGCGATTTGAAAGGAACGACTGGATTAGATCAAACAAGAGTCCAGTTATACCATAGCCCCGTAGCTTGCGTTGAAGACCAGCATGCCAGACTCTGTCAAATACTTTAGAGATATCGAGGACAACAGCTCGAGCTTCGCCGTTCTTATCGAATACATACTCTGTGATGATCGTTCGCATATCATCAGCAGCAGACCTGGTAAAGCAGAAACCATAGTTTATCAGAGAAGAGGTCGTGGGTTGTGAGATGCTTTACTATTTCAGCATTGATAATAGCCTCGAAAACTGCTAAAAATCGGTAGGAGGCTGATAGGGCGATAATTAGAGGGGACTGAAGGTTGTCCTGAGTTTTTAAATACAGGAACCACAGAGGAGGACTTCCAGCAATCAGGAAAGCTAGAAGCAGAGAGGCAGCGGTTGTAGAGTTTGAAAAGGACAGATGAGAGTTCAGGGGCACATTTCATCAGGACAATGATTGGTATTCCGTCACCTTCGCTCGCCTTATGTGGGTCAAGCTTTGAAATTATCTTAGAGACCAGCGAGTGGGGAATGTGAACGTCACTCAATTGAGCCTAAGTAATAAGTGGGAAGTCGGTTGCGGATACTCCAGATGAATCAAATGTTGAGTTGGTAGAGAATCTGCGAGCAAAGCACTCGGCCTTGTTCGCTGAGGATTTGAGGAACTCAAATTTATTGATTAAAGGGACGATTGATGCCTTGCTGTTGCTGATGATGGCGTATTGGACACTGAAACTTGATAGCTTGTGAGTTCAAGTATGCTATTATTGTAACATATTAATAAGTATATATATATATATATAGTAAATAACTAACCTAGAGAGCCAACAAACCTACCAAGGTTTTACCAAATTGGATCTGAAGATCCAATTTGGTGAAACCTTGGTAGGTTCGTTGGCTCTCTAGGTTAGTTATTTACCTATTTTGCTCTACTTGCGTATTGAGCGCTTTTTGTTTTAGGTTAGGTTCGGGGTTTTTTTCTTTGGGCTACGTACTTTGACTGATGTTCGGGTGCTTAGCTCGTTATTTTTTTTACCATTTTTTCCTTCTGTGTAAATACTCGGAGGGTTTTTCGAAACGAGTATAACGACAAGTTTACACACACACACACACACACACACACACACACACACACACATATATATATATATATATATATATATATATATATAAAATCGTCGCTAATATTTTGTCTCATTTTTTAGGGCTGGGGTACACTCGTATATATATATATATATATATATATATATGTTGTGACCTCGCCGCCAAGTGGTTGTGGTTCTGTTGGGGTCAGAAATAAAAACACGAAGATGGAATAGTGTTAAACAAATACATTACAAAGACAGTAGTACAAACATATACCAATGAGAGATTATTAGCGTGACTGTAAGTCTGGCTGTCAGAGTTATCTGCTGGAATAGATTCCGCTTTCACTCTCTGCTTTCTTCTATATCTTACTCTTATTCTTTCAGTACCTGCTGCTACAAAGTAGAACTGCTACTTATATACAGTTTGGACGAGTTCATGTATTATATGGGTGAGTCCCCATAACACCCACCTCCTAAGCATTAACTCCGCAAGGAGTCATAATATTTTTTCTTTTTCTATTCACGACGATAAAGTCCGTCATTTTCCTTAAACGCCGTAGATAAAGAATCATGATATTCTTTAAATGTCACATTAAGCCCAATCTAGAAATTGGCGCAGACCCGAATAGCGTTTGACTTTTTCCTCAAAAAGACGGTCGGTAAAACTCATTTATCGACAAGACACCCGTTCCTTCTAGTCTGTCGAGTTCTTTCTTTATTTTTGGTACAGAGGCGAGAGGCAAATTTCATTTTTTTCTTAAATGCTGGCTGGATCTCATCTTCCTCGCCAAGTTGTTGTGGTCCTGTTGGGGCCAGAAATAAAGACACAAAGATGGAATAGTGCTAAACAAATAGATTACAAAGACAGTAGTAAAAACATATGCCAGTGAGAGATTATTAGCGTGACTGTAAGTCTGGCTGTCAAAGTTATTCAGCTCTCACTCTCTCTCTGCATATCTCTTACTTTTACTCTCTGCTACTTATATACAGTTTCGACGAGTTCATGTTTCATATGGGTAAATCCCCATTACAATGTATAAATGGGTACTTCCAAGAAAAAGCGATGTTTAAAATGTATTTCAAAAATGTTCTTAAAGTTTTATTTTAATTTTAATTGCAGGCTAATTGATTAAACTTAATAATTCTAATAAGCAAAATATTTTGCAGTATAAAAAATGTGTTTTTATTAAGTTTGGAGCATTGTTTTTCATCATGGTCGGCTCATTTTCAGCGAATCTTTGGAGGTACTTACAAATTAATGTAAATTCTTGCTGTATCATTTTACATTAAGCATTATTTTATTACCCCTATATCTCATAATGTGCTATTTTCTCTCTCTCTCTCTCTCTCTCTCTCTCTCTAAATATATATATATATATATATATATATATATATATATATATATATATATATTGGCTATAAATCCGAAAATAATGACTTGGTGATAAATCCCAAAAGATCTGATTAATATTAGATATCAACACTGATTCAGCCAGAGGGCTTAATGTAATTAAATGTATTAATTTACAGAGTCAATGTTTATTACATATAAAAATGCAAAGTTTCTAATATCGGTAGGCAATTTTGACAGGTAAATTTAATTATCCATCTCGTCAGTGAAACCATAATAAAGGGTTCGGTTTGTAATTCCAAACACCTGAAGAAGTCCGATACATACAACTTTCAAAACGTCATATGACAACAAATATGATGGCAACATTCCGAACAGTGTAAATAGTATAAATTACGCCATAATTATCTATTATTTGTCCTGATTACACCCAAATGCAATAAATATCAAAGTTTGTTTGTCTCTCTCTCTCTCTCTCTCTCTCTCCCTTTCTCTCTCTCTCTCTCTCTCTCTCATTTCGCTTCTGTAGTTGTCTTTCTGTGCTTGCTAACAACACTGTGTCATCTGCATGTCTTATGTTGTTAAGATTGTGGTCACTAATAATGAATTCCGATAGGACTTCTAATTCTTTCAGTATTACTTCCCTGTACGAGTTGAATATGTCCGGTGAGAAGACACTTCCTTGTCTTACACCTCTTTCTATTTTTGTATATCTGATGAACTCATCTTCTATCCATATGCAGGCTGTTTGCTGCCAGTCCATAGCTAACCTAAAAAAAAAAAATAACGCTGCGATATACTAAGAAATGTTAACACTGTCATTACTTTTAAAGGTAAAATGAGTGAATCGGCTCTAAAATGGGTGATCAATTTACAATGACTTATAATGCCAATTTAAACCCTTATTTCTTGTCCCTCATTGCGACATCAGATGTTTAATTTACAATGCAAATATTTGAATTGGTTTTAAAGTAGGTGATCGGGTTATAATCGTGGTATAATGTAGAATTGGACACTCACTTTGTGTCTCCAATTGCTACACGAGTTCAATTTATAATGTAAATATTTACTAAAGTAGTCGATCACCAAATTCACCCACTTTCATTATAAAGTTTCTGGAAGGATCGATAGTCATATTTCTGGAAGGATCGATGGTTATATTTCGTCAAAGCAATTCAAAACACATTAGGAAAAAATTGTTTTAAGATTTTTTATCGAAATTTGGACAACCAGATTTCGACCATTATTATTATTATTATTATTATTATTATTATTATTATTATTATCATCAACATCATTAAGAGCAATATTGAATGGGAGAGCAACGGACGAACAAACTGGTGACAGGTTACAAATGTAAGTCAGTTAAGTACCATACGTGATACACGTTTGGGCGATCATGTCTCGAAAGAAACATGACTGACTGGGCAGAAGATTATCCAGCAGTAGGTTGCCATTGCCTTCTGCGGTAGACTGGTTGCCGACCAAGGCTATAGAACCCAATCTGTTCTATTATTTACATTTTACAAATGTCTGAAGCCTAATATGCCTATCATGATACCCAAGCTGACAAGGGTATACCAGACACATGCAGCACAGTCAAGTGTCTGCATTATGGCAACAGGCTTTGGTAAAAGTGACATAAGACCTCCCAGGTAGAACTAGAATAGAAATACCTTCCATTCAAATGATCTCCTACTGATGGTGTTCCCGAATATTGAGATGTGATTCCAACTCACCTTGGCTACCTTATCCTTAAAACTTAAAAAAGAACAACCCTCCCGAGCTCCCATAAAACAGACATGCATATTATTATTATTATTATTATTATTATTATTATTATTATTATTATGTTATCATTTTTCGTTTTATTTTAATTTCTGCTATGGTCACGCTACCTACCAAGTCTGCGGGAAGACCTAAGGCAGGTCGTGGTGTGTTGTTATGGCTCTATTTCATGTTTTTTCAATCTCCCCTAACATCCCTAGTGTTACATAGACAAAGTTCTCCTTAGTGTGTGGGCTGTACTTAACAAGACAATTTTTTGTATAACTCTTAAGCTGGGGTTTCCAGAGATTCTTTCAACGTGTTGTTTTGTTCCATTTTTTATCATTCCAAGTGCACCTACTATCACTGGCACGATTTTTGTTTTCAATTTCCACATTTTTTCTATTCCAATATCCAGGTCTTTATATTTTGACAGTTTTTCGAATTCCTTGGTTGCTATGTTACAATCTGCTGGACAAGCCATATCAATTAATAAGCAAGTTTTTTTCTGTTTTTTTATCAATAATGTCCAGTCTATTTGCTTCAATTTTCCTGTCTGTGTAGATGGTGTAATCCCATAGAATGGTGACATATTCTATTTCTGTAACCGGTGCTGGGTGATGTTCATAAAAGTGTTTGTTTACAGATTTTCCATAGTGTTTGCACATTGTCCAATGTAAATATTGCCCCACTCTATCGGGACGATTTTTATATTCATTTGGGGCAAGTACAGAACAACCGGATGTGTGTTGTGGTGCATTGGATATCGGCTCGGAACGAGAAATCGGGAAGCCGAGTTCGAATTCCAGCTGAATTCATTGCATTCACTTACGCGCAAATACCATTAGGAAAGGTATTAATCCGCCTATTCCTTCCAGTTATGGGTTAAATAACAGGACAGATTGGGTTCTATAGCCATGGTCGGCAACCAGTCTACCGCAGAAAGCAATGGCAACCTACTGCGGGATAATCTTCTGCCCAGTCAGTCATGTCTCTTTTGAGACATGATCGCCCAAGCGTGTATCACGTATGGCACTCACCTGACTGACTGACTACCAGGCCGAGTTTTATATTCAGTGGGTCCTAACACCGTGCAGACTGATACTAGGTGGTCAATTGTTTCTGGATATTTATAACAGAAGCTGCATTTCGGGTTAACATAAAATTTATTATCATTATCATATTTTGATTTCTGCTTTTGTCATAAAGTTTGCAGGAAAACCTAAGACAGTGTTGTGTTGTTATGGCTATATCTAATGGGTTTTTTTTTTTACCTCCCATAACATCACCAACTTTACAAAGATAAAGTTCTTTTTAGTGTGTGGGCAGTTCCTATCAAGACAATGTTTTGTATTTCTCTTAAGCTGGGATTTCCAATGATTTTTCAATGTGTTGTTGTGTTCCCTTTTTATCATTCCAAGCGCGCCTACTATGGCTTTTTTCAATTTCCACATTTTTCTATTTTCTATGGACATTACTTTTATAGATATTTTACACTCTGTGTTATCGTTATTTTATTATCCAATACCTTTATGTTTGAAGACGTTACTATCATTTGTAGTATGACAAAGTAAATTTTTTCCAAGAAATCATAATTATCCTTCCGTGGAAATTCCACGGGTTCCGCTAGTATTAATTATAAGAACATGTTCTCGGAGAATTTAAATCATGAAATTTTGCTCTATTTTTTGTCAAAAGGACACCGAGTTATACAACATTTGCTCTAAATTGTAAAATATATCTAAGACATTATTTAAGTAGAAAAGGTTTTATTTCTTTTATGTATAAAAATATATAATGAACACTATTGTCTTAAAGAAAAATTATTTTTCGATTGATAATTCATATTTACAGGAATTGTTTTAATTTTTTTATATTTAATTTTTGTAAAATTTATAAATTTTTAAATCTTTTAAAAGTCAATACTAAAAGAATTTTTAATTCATTTTATATCTGTATAAACATAGTGATTTTTGTAAATACGGATGTCTAAACGAGAAATTATCAGAAAATAAGAACGGGAATTATAAAATTAATTTTTTTAAAAATTTTCTAACATTTCTTAAACAAGAGTCTTCGTAAGTTAGACTATAATGCCAAAGTACCTAAAATTTAATAAAATATTTCCCTAGAATAATTAATAGCCTTGAATTAACGTTCCGACAATGAGACCCAAGTTCGAATCTCAAAGTGGTGAATTTGTCAAGTCAATAACTTCTTGATAATATCGACAGTTTTCTAACATTTCTTTACCAAGCGTCTTTGTAAGTTAGACTATAAAGCCAAAGCACCTAAAATTAATTTTTCATTACCTGTAATAATGTGATATTAGAATGATTTCCTGGCTAATTCATTTAAAATATTTTCCAAAAGCTTTATACTGCATATTAACGATGAGGCGCCCAACTTATTTACGAATCTTGTTGAGAGATAATCAAAAATGTAATAAAGTCGATGCGAGTGAGAAAAATGGCGATGCGATGACAGCAACTTCAAATTACTGAGAGATTGTATGAGGAAATTGTTAAATACTTGCTTATAATGATAAAATATATGGCTCGAGGGTTAGAGCTTAGAATATTTGTTGTTTCGATTCATGCGAGTGGCAGTTAGAGTCAAGAACGACTGACTATTTCAATATAAAAATAAGTTTGTGAAATTTTATTTGTATTTGGTAGAGACAGGTTGATCCAACAAACTTGAAAGAAGCGATTCTATTAACGTACAGTGGTGTCGACAGAAATCATATGAAAATATCTTGCTTAATGCAAATTGCGTTTTTAGGCTTTAGAGATGATTAATGACACTATTATCCGTTTACTAAACACACACACACATATATGTATATATATATATTTTTTTTTTAATCATCTCACCCCAAGCAAGGCATTCCACTGCCACTATTGCGCATGGGGCTACATAGGGGAAGGTAAAGAGAAGGAGTGGTTAGACATAGGGAATGTCAGGAGGAAGGTGACAGATGAGTAAGGATACCGAGGATGAGGGTTGGGCAGATGGGAAGAGTGTCTGATAGAATGGGAGCAGGTTAGTGTGTTAGAAGGTGTCTATTGACCTTACATTTAAACTCCTGGAGATTGTAGCCGTCGGGGAAGCAATCGTGTGGAAGGGAATTCCACAGTCGGGAAGTGCGAGGAAAGAAACTGTTGGAGTAGAAGTTGCGGTTGCATTTTATCGGTTTCACTGTAAAAGGGTGGGATCTAGTTGCTAATCTAGTATCTCGTGCAAATTCGTATTTAGGGGGCACCAGTGATCTAAGTTCATCGGAGCAGAAGCCGTGAAAGTATTTATAGAAGAGACACAGGGAAGCCACGTCGCGCCGGTGAGAGAGAGACTGCAGGCGGTCTGCCAAGTCGGTATCTATCACATTACAGACCCTCCTCTGAACCTTATCGAGAAGCCCGAGGAGAATAGCAGGGGCACCCGACCAGATGTGACAGCAGTATTCAATGCACGGGCGGATGGTAGATTTATATATGTGAAGGATAGATTTAAACGGAAAAAACTTCCGGGCCCTACGCAGAGAACAGACATTCATAGCAGCGGATTTAGCAATGGATTCGATATAGTCATTCCATTTGAGGTCCGCTGAAAGTGTGAGACCAAGGAGGCGTAGTGTTTTACTCTCTGGGAGGAAAGCCTGGTCCATGCTAATGGGAGGTAGGTGAGATTGTCGATGATGGTTAATTGAGAGTAGCTTCGTTTTAGAAGCATTAAAATTTACTAGCCATTTCTTACCCCAGTCCAATATGGATTGCAGGTCTTTTTCAATCTCGGCTGCGAGGTTAGCTTTGACGCCTACACCAGATTTTTGTAGGAGGCGAGAGTAAACTGTGGTGTCATCGGCGTACAAACCTACTTGGGCTCTTATGGAATCAGGGAGATCATTAATGTATATCAGAAAGAGTGTAGGACCTAAGATGGAGCCTTGGGGGACACCTCCGTTTGTATGGTAGTTCTGGGAGGCATGTCCGTATATATATATATATATATATATATATATATATATATATATATATACATATATATACATATATATACTGTTTGATTGTGATAATGTTCAGCAGTAAGGTTGTTGTTTCACTGATAAAATGTATTTTGGCCAGCAGGTCTATTTACCGTAAAGTGCTCGATATCGGGGTGTAGATAGAGCGTTGATATATATATATATATATATATATATATATATATATATATATATATATATAAACTTATTTATAAATGGAACTTTGTCTGTGTGTGTATCTTTGTGTGTGTGTCCGTTACCTATAGACTCCGAAACGGCTGAACCGATTTTCTTGAAAATTTACTCAGTTGTACTATAAGCGTCTGTGAGTGTTCTTAACTAGGTTTTGTGTCGAGGTACCCCCGATAAATATCGAAAATCGATAATCGAAAAAACTGTGTTTAGAAGGAGTGGTCCGATTTTAATAAAATTTGATACACTCATAGACAAAGATATAAAAAACGATATTCAGAAGTTTCAAGTTTGCAGTTCTTAAAATAGTGCAGAAAATCGAGAATATATATATATATAAGGAAAGATGTTTGTGTGTATCTGTTTATCTGCCTGTATGTCTGTATTTTTTTCAGCCCTTTTATTTTAGTTTTTGCTTCGGATTTGGCTCTAAGTAGGTATAATTGTAGTTCTTAGTCTCAGCCATGATACCATTTACTCAGAGGACTTATTTAGCCTTCAAAATTCAGTTTACGACGAAAAAAGCTTATTTGATACCGATACCAGGAAATCAAAATTTGACTTACATCTATTAATTTTTCTTTCAGTCTACGGTTTCGCTTTAACTGGAAACAACTATTGCTTTTTAGTCTTTCGTGCCAACATCCAAAGAGTCTGAGCTCCAGGACCATGGATTAGTTTAAAGCTTTCTTTACATCTGAGCAACGCCGGTCTATACTGCTAGTATATATATATATATATATATATATATATATATATATATATGCAGGTTACATTGAAAATGACAGAAAAAGTATTAACATTAATGTTTTATAAAATTTGTTTTGTATGTTTTTATGATTTCCTTTTTCTTTTCAGAACTCAAATTATACAGGAATTATGCAAATGTTTTGTTTTTCCGTGCGCTTTTTGCTATACTTTTAGCCATTATCAAGGGTTTGCTTTGGTTTGCTTGATGTGCGTTGTGGTGCAGTGGATATCAGCTCAGAACGAGAAATCGGGAAGCCGAGTTCGAATTCCAGTTGAATTCGTTGCATTCACTTACGCGCAAATACCCTTGGGAAAGGTATTAATCCGTCTCTTCCTTCCAGTTATGGGTTAAATAACAGAACAGATTGGGTTCTATAGCCTTGGTCGGCAACCAGTCTACCGCAGAAAGCAATGGCAGCCTACTGCGGGATAATATTTTGCCCAGTCAGTCATGTCTCTTTCGAGACATGATCGCCCAAGCGTGTATTACGTATGGCACTTAACTGACTGATCTAGAGTCATGTGTATGTTATATTCTCAACATAATTGATATTTTTAAGTGTAGGCCAGTAGTTAGAGTGTTCTAATTTATTACTGAATGAACGATGCGTAGACGCTAGAGTAGCTATAGGCGATTTAAATCACCCGAAGGCACGAAAGGTAGAAACCTGGATTGCGTAATAACTCGTTTGCAAATGAAAAATATTCAAGTTCTACAATATAATTGTATTAAACACTTTTTAATACAACTGTGTACTATTCTAATTTTATTATGACCAAAAACTAAATAATTAAGTAATTTATACACACGCACACACAAATATTCTTTACTAACTTTGGTTTATTAGACAAATTACGTCAATTAGCTTCTTCCATAGTTTGCCGAAACGTTTCAGTCCACCTCATGATTATTGATGAGCACCTCGTAAATTTAAACATTTTTGAAAGCAAAAGTGAAAATGTTACCAGTTTTTCAAAATGTTTAAATTTACGAGATATTCATAAATAATTTTTTTTTTTTCATCATATCACCCCAAGCAAGGCGGTAACGCCACTGATGCGCAGGGGACTACTTAAGAGTAAAACGATTGGAAAAGAGAAAACCCGAAACCACATCGTAAACAGGGAACAATGGATGAGCCTCTTAACCTGTTCAATAGATGTGGGTGGAGTGTTAACCCGTCGATAGTTTATGAGGTGAACTGACGCGTTTGAATAAATTATGAAAGAAGCTAATTGATGTAATTTATTGTCGAATAAACGCATGTCGAATTCTATTTTTTAACATACTTTCTCACTAAAATGCCTACATTTGACTTGATAAACGACCTCAGAGAACGACACGCGTCAGAGCTACATCTACCGTTTCGAGTGTTGTAAAATCTGAAGTTAGGTCTAACTTTTTGACTCGGGTGCAAACCGAACACATGTCTACCGTTTTCACTCTAGCGTAAATCGAACCCAGAACTTTCATGTAAACCGAACCCACATCTACATTTTTTATTCTATTGTAAATCGAAACCAGAACTTTCATGTAAACCGAACCAATGTCTACGTTTTTTTTTCATTCTCGCGTAAATCGAACCCATAACTTTCATTTAAACCGAATCCAAATCTACGTTTTTCTTATTCTAGCTTAAATTCAACCCAGAACATTCATGTAAACCTAACACATGTTTACGATTTCTTTTATAATAGTGTAAATCTAAACACGAACTTTCATGTAAACCGAACCCGCATCTACTTTTTTTATTCTAGTTTAAATCGATACCAGAACTTTTATGTAAACCAAACCCATATCTACGTTTTTTTTATTCCTGCGTAAATCGTAACCAGAACTTTCGTGTAAACCGGTCCCCATGTCTACGTTTTTTTTTAAATTTTCGCGTAAATCTAATCCAGAACTTTCATGTAAACCGAACCCATATCCACGTTTGTTTGTTTTTTTATTCTTGTTTAAATCTAATCCAGAACTTTCATGTAAACCTAACACATGTTTACGATTTCTTTTATTCTAGCGTAAATCGAAACTAGAACTTTCATGTGAACCGAACCCATGTCTACGTTGTTTTTATTGTAGCGTGAATGGAAATCATAACTTTCATGTAAACCGAACCCATATCTACGTTTTTTTATTCTATTGTAAATAGAAACCAGAACTTTCATGTAAATCGAACCCATATTTATGTTTTTTTTAATCTAGTGTAAATCGAACCCATAACTTTCATGTAAACTAAACCCATGTCAACTTTTTTATTATAGCGTGAATCGAATCTAGACTTTTCGTGTGTACCAAATCCATATCTACCTTTTAGCGTAAATTTAACCCCGATCTATTTGTGTAAACCAAACCTGTGTCTATCTTTTTTACTCTAGCGTAAACTGAACCCAGAACTTTTGCGTAAACCGAACCCATGCCTACTTTTTTTACTGTGTACTGGAGTGATGTCTAATGTTTTGACTCGAGCGTAAATCTGACTTATTTTTACTTTTTTGATTCTTGTGCATGCTGGACGTATGTCTACGTTTTTTTACTCCAGTACTGTTGTGTAGTGGCTCGTACCATGTGACATTCGGTCGCCTGGATGTATAAAAGACAATATCTGCTTATCACGGGAGTTGTCATTATCGCAGACTTCGAGAAGTCACACATACTACTGCGAACGACTGTAAATATTGTATATATATCTTGGTTGTACTACTCTGTTAATAAATAGTTTATCTACATTTCTCTGTGTATCTCTTCATTCCACGATACAACAAGTACAAAATGGGGGTAAGTTTTTTTTTTTTACTGTAATACGAAACAGCTCCATATGTACCTTTTTGACTTGAGTGTAAACCGAACTTCAAACATAAACTTAATATATCTATCTATCTATTAATTCATTATAATTTTTATCCTCTGGGACTTTTACCTTATATTAAACAATCCAACAAGTCATTATTATTTTAACTAGCTTAACCTATCCTATTTGTAACGGACTAAAAGATGAATGGTTGAAAATACGTTTCTAAACAAACCACAACACATTTTAGTTTGCGCACACATTTAACTCAAATCACCAAGTAGGGGGTGATTTCATCCTGCAAACTGAAGAGAACGGACGTACGAGACGACGCACCCTATATAATGTGCACGCGCGCCGGCAGCCAGGTCAAATCTGGCAACAACCTACTTCAGCGGCACCTGAACCAAGCAGATAAATACAAATTTTTTTCTATACTCAGGCACACATACACACATCGCATAGATGCTTATCAATGCTAATGCACACACGTGACACGTACACACTTAAAAAAAACTTACGCGCTTCGCACATACACACATTTCAAGCCGGCGCAAACACAGTAAGTTTTGCGTATCAGTAAATGTATTTTGCATTTGTTCTCGTTTCAAAATGTTGCTTTTCTAAATTATATGAACTCGTAACTATGTTCAACATCTTCATTAGTTTGGCCAGATGATTTCTTTTCTTTTCTTTTCTTTTAAGTGTGAACCTAACCAATGCTTACCTTTTTTGTTCCAGTGAAAACCAGACCTTAAACCAAAGTTTTTACTCTAGTGTAATCCAGAACTATATCTACGTATCTATTAATACATTATGCTTTTTATCATCTGAGACGTTCATCTGATGTAACACAACAATGATGAAATAATTACCGTATTTGCTGACCTATTGGAGGCAGATTTTTTCCCCAAAACTCACAAAAAATACTCTGCGTTCAATATTATTCTATCATGTTTGAGAGGGACATTTAAACCACGTAAAAGTGTGATTCACCAGGAATCAGTGTACCCATAGAGTTTAGCTTTAAAACTAGGATTCCTAGAAGTGAACAAACATGATATATATATATATATATATATATATATATATATATATATCACTCAAAATTTCAACCAGGAAAAAGAAATTAAGAACTGTATGGAACTGGACAATATTTTGCTGCTTGTTTTGTAAATATTTGCTTTGATTGGTATATCGCTGCTGGATTTGCGCGTACTTTTGTTGATATAAAAGCACTGGAGTTTGCTTTTCTGTATGTATGGTAAGGGACTTAATTTACTGACAAGTACCATATTTCTGGGGTTTTTTTTTTTTTGTTCATTTGTTTTTGCTTATTATCATATCTATTAGTGTTAACAGATATAAGTAGAGTTCTTTGTAATTATTATGAATGTACTGTATGTGCAGTTTCTCTGGAAAGAAAAACAATTTTCAATAACTGCATGCATTGAAATTCTTCTTTTCCAAAAAATGTCCTGGTAATTAAATGTTACGTGGTGCATTGGATATCGGCTCAGAACGAGAAATCAGGAAGCCGAGTTCGAATTCCAGCTGAATTCATTGTATTCACTTACGCACAAATACCCTTGGGAAAGGTATTAATCCGTCTCTTCCTTCCAGTTATGGGTTAAATAACAGGACAGATTGGGTTCTATAGCTTTGGTCGGCAACCAGTCTACCGCAGAAAGCAATGGCAACCTACTGCGGGATAATCTTCTGCCCAGTCATGATCGCCCAAGCGTGTATCACGTATGGCACTTAACCGAATATAATTTGGGCTAATACTGTAAGTATTTCTTCATGGCTAGTGAGAATATCACATAAAAGTAGGTTTTATAATTTTTTATGTTTTTTTTTTTTTTGGTTGTAATGTGTGCATTTTTTCCTATATATTCTATACCGAAATCTGGGTGCGTTCAATGCGTGGGTGTGTCCAATAGGCCGGGAAATACGGTAATTAATTTAAACATATTTACCCAACCATAACTTTTATTAATTTGGCCAGATATTTTTTTCATCATTTTTTTTTTTTTTTGAAGGTTTTCTGTCGATTTTTCTTTTTATCAAGAACCGATTTTACTTCCTTCGTTCTTTCTTACATTTCACATTGTGATTCGTTTGGTACGCTAATTGACACATAGTTAAGGAAGGAAAATCGTGTTTTATTAATCCTTCAAGTGAGAAGCCTGCCTTAAAAATCAACATTCAAAACTGCCTTTTCAGTCAGTCAGTTAAGTGCCATACGTGATACACGCTTGGGTGATCATGTCTCGAAAGAGACATGACTGACTGGGCAGAAGATTATCCCGCAGTAGGTTGCCATTGCTTTCTGCGGTAGACTGGTTGCCGACCAAAGCTATAGAACCCAATCTGTCCTGTTATTTAACCCATAACTGGAAGGAAGAGACGGATTAATACCTTACCCAAGGGTATTTGTGCGTAAGTGAATACAATGGATTCAACTGGAATTCGAACTCGGCTCCCCGATTTCTCGTTCCGAGCCGATATCCACTGTACCACAACACACATACTTAGGCTTAAAAACCAATTTCTGTCACTAATGAAAAAGGCATTACTATCTCAGCCACTAGGCGCGTCTTGTATTTTTTCACTTGGAGAATTTTTTTTTTATCTTTCTTTTTAACTTTATATCTCGTTAGTCATTTCCTCTGTTTCTCCTTCTATCTCTTACCCTCCTTCCTCTCCTTCCATTTCTGCCTTCTCTCTCTTCTATCCCTTCCTCTTCCCATTTCTCTCTTTTCCTTTTCCCCTCCCTCCATATTTTCTTTTTCTCTACCCACTACGTCTTCTCTCTCAATTTCTGTTTCTCTTACCCCCTTTCGACTCCATTCTTTTCTTTTTCTTTTTCTCTCTCTCTACTACCTCTTCTCTCCTACTTTCTTTTTCTCTTTCTTTCCTCCATTTCTTTTACTTCTCTCTCTACTACCTTTCCTCTCCTATCTTTCTCTTTCCCATTTTCTCCTCCCGCCCTTTCTTTACTCTTTTCTCCCCACCACTTCATTTCTCCCTCTTCTGATCTTTCTGCTGCACTTGCAACCGGAAAAATCGAATAACAGCCGACAAATAACAAACTTGCATGTTTTTTTTTTTTTAAATCGTGTTTATTTTGTCTTTGTCTTTTTTTTTTTCTGTCTGCTGATAAAAAATAGATTTGAAGTTGATCATGATAGAACAGTCACCGGAAATTGGCGCCTATTTTTCAGTTTTTTTTCCCCCTGAAGATTACGCCATTTTGTAACCTTCACCTCTTGGTCTTTCTACCGCTCCTTTTTATTTATTTCTATTTTTTAACTTTTTCTTTTTCGTTTTCTTTTTTAATTTTTCACTCTCTCATTTTCGACTTTTTCTCTTCAATATTTTTCCCTTTTTTCTTTCATGAATTTTCTTCATTTTTTCAATTACTTTTTTCTTTCTCACTCGTCTTTCTTTCTTTACCTTTAATTCATTCAATCTTCTATTAATTTTCTTTCATTTTTTACTTTCTTAAATTTTCTTTCGTGACTTTTCTTTCATGCTTGAATTTTTTTTTCTTTCGTCAAGTTTTCTTTCATTTGTTTTTGTTCATTCTTATTTTTCCGTTCTTTCATAAATGTTCTTCATTTTTCATTCGTCATTTTCATCAGTTCTCATTCATTCTTTATTTCTTCATTTTTCATTCGTTATTTTTTATAAGGTCTCTTTCATTCTTTATTTTTATTATTCATTTTTCATTCGTTATTTCTTTCATAGTTTTTCATTCTTTTTTTCAGTTTTCAGTTTCTCTCTCGTGTGAATTTTCTTTCATTTTCATTCATCCTTTCTTTCACAAGCTTACCATCATTAATTCTTTTTCTTTTCTCACTTCCCTTCTCTCTTTCGCTTTTTTTTCTTCTTTTCGTCATTCTCATTTTCATGATGAGAAAAACGGCGTGACCTTGATGCCAACAGAGTAGAACGCTTAAATTCGTGCCGTCGTGATACCAGCGAAGAAAGCTAATGAGAACAATTGTCATGGAAATATTTATAAAAAAAAAAAAAAAAAAAAAAAAAAAGACAGAGGAAAGCCACGCTGCAGTGGCGGGAAAGTGACTAAAGTCAAGATGCCAAGGATCGATAACATTACCTTTCGTTTGTCGAGAATCTCCAGATATATAGCAGGGACAGCGGAGCAAATCGTTTTCGTCTCCCCATTTGTTTCCGTTTAAGAGATAAATTTCACTTATATTTTCTTTGTTTAACATTTATTTCGAAGTTGGTTGCTTACTATCTATCTATCTATCTATCTATCTATCTATCTATCTATCTATCTATCTATCTATCTCACTCTTTGCATATCTATCTATCTATCTATCTATCTATCTATCTATCTATCTATCTATCTATCTATCTCACTCTTTGCACTATCTATCTATCTATCTATCTATCTATCTATCTATCTATCTCACTCTTTGCATATCTATCTATCTATCTATCTATCTATCTCACTCTTTGCATATCTATCTATCTATCTATCTATCTATCTATCTATCTATCTATCTATCTATCTCACTCTTTGCATATCTATCTATCTATCTATCTCACTCTTTGCTCTATCTATCTATCTATCTATCTATCTATCTATCTATCTCACTCTTTGCATATCTATCTATCTATCTATCTATCTATCTATCTATCTATCTATCTCACTCTTTGCATATCTATCTATCTATCTATCTATCTATCTATCTATCTATCTATCTATCTCACTCTTTGCATATCTATCTATCTATCTATCTATCTATCTATCTATCTATCTATGTCTGTTCATATCTATCTATCTATCTATCTATCTATCTATCTATCTCACTCTTTGCATATCTATCTATCTATCTATCTATCTATCTATCTATCTATCTATCTCACTCTTTGCATATCTATCTATCTATCTATCTATCTCAGTCCACATCTCTCTCTCTCTCTCGCTCTCTCTCTCTCTCTCTCTCTCTGTGTATTTATATATTCTTTGGCTCAGTGACTTTTGCATATCATACAACCCGGTTCGAAACTTGTTAACTAAATATTGTATATCGGATTCGATCTCTTTTTTTTTTTTTTGACATTTATATGCCATACCTTGATAGTGATTTTATGTGCTCATTTGATGTGTCCAGTCTTTTTGGAGAATTTTGAATTGGAGAATATATTTTCTTGGCTACCCGGAAGCCCTTAAGTATATTATTAATAAGAGGACTATGAAATTTTATTC
>JBBBDQ010001933.1:2885000-2932500 GCA_037127315.1 Ascarosepion bandense
GTGAGCGCGTGTATTTGCGTTTGTGTGTGCGTGTATGCGTGTGTGAGTCTGTTCGTACGTTTGAACTTTCTGGTTGCCCCTCAAAATGGTTTCTAACAATCTTCACAACCATCCTGCGTAGATACACACAGAAAAAAAAGCTTATACGTGTGGTTATTAGCCAAACTTAGCTAAGAATAGCACAAGGCTAATCTTTTCACTCTTTTCCTTTACTTTTTTTTTTCAATTGGAGTAGATAGACTAAACTATCGCCCGGTTCACACTCCACCCACATCTATTGAACAGGTGAAGAGGCTCATCCCTTGTTTCCTGTTTAGGATGTGGTTTCCGGCTTTCTCTTTTCCATTCTTTTTACCCTTACGTAGCCCCCTGCGCATCAGTGGCGTTACCGCCTTGCTTGGGGTGACATGATTAAAAAAAAAAACAAAAAAAAAACAGAAGGGCACCTATTGATAATCGAACTGGCTACGCTCGTTTGTGACATATTTGTCAACAACTGAAACACGTTTCAATGATCGTCAATTCAATCATGACTGACTGGGTAAAAGATTTTCCAGCAGTAGGTTACCATTACTTTCTACGGTAGACTGGCTACTAACCAAGACTATAGAAACTAATCTGTCCTGATGTTTAACTCATAGCTGGGGGAGAAGCGACGGATTAATACCTTATCCAAGGGTATTTGCGCGCACATGAATGCAACGAATTCAACTGGAATTTGAACTCGGATCTCCGATTTCTCATTCAGAGCCGATATCCACTGCAGCACCATGTACATTATTTACCCGAAATCTGAACTTACGGGCACATCACGTTGAAATACCGGTTCCTCTACAAAGAGTTGATAAACCGTAAAAAAATAAACCATTCAATCTAATATATGTGTGTTTATGCTCGTATAAATACGAGGGTCATTCAAAAAATAAGGTGAATTTTTCGGTTAAAGAACTTCTAATAAAGATAGAAGCTTACTTTTTTAAAACAAAACTTTTTCCTTTCCTTCTTTTTCAAAGGGGTTTAATTTTTTTGCAGATTGAAAAAAGTTAACAAAGATGGCCGACCAAGAAGCATGCTCCAGGATTGAAAAGAGGTCAGTTAGCAAGTTTTTGGTTGCTGAAGGATGCAAACCAGTTGAAATTCATAGGAGAATGTCAACTGCGTATGGTGCCACATGTTTCAGCTAAAAAAATGTCTACAAGTGGGCTAAATTGTTTAAAGAAGAACAGAACAGTGTTGAGGATGAAGACTGGCCTGGGAAGCCTACAGAAGTGAGGTCTCCTGAGGTGATCGAATCAGTCAATGACCTCATTCAGTCTGACAGAAGGGTGACAGTGGATGACATTGCAAGGACTTTGAGCCTATCTGTTGGGACAGCACACAAAATTGTCCATGATGACCTTGCCTACTCGAAGGTCAGCTCACACAGCACCCCAAACGGTGCAGACGATTAACGAGATGGGCAGGAACTGCTCCCTCATCCCCCTTACAGCCCAGACTTTGCCCCTTCAGATTTTCACCTGTTTGGTCCCTTGAAAGCATTCACGAGAGGCACGAAGTTTGAAAGTGACGATGATGTCAGAAGTGCTGTGAGCGATTGGCTGAGACATCAGTCCAAAGATTTTTACGCTGAGGGAATACGGAAGCTTGTGCACAGATGGGAAAAGTGTGTGACACTGCTAGGATACTACGTTGAAAAAAAGTAAGCTTCTGTCTGTATTAGAAGTTCTTATACCGAAAATTCACCTTATTTATTGAACGACCCTCGTATTTTCAAGTGTGAACATAATGGGGTATTGTGTAGAAGTTCAGAGAACTTGTAATAAAATATTCTATATTCTACACCTACTTTTCCCTATGTGGACTTACTAATACAGAGAACTGTAATATAGTGAGTACCGCATTCACTGGTGCTTTGCTCTGGAGATTAGTAATGTTTTACTAATCTTTTTCTAACAACTTATTGTACTCTCTATTGCAAATACTCTCTCTTCTTTCCATCTACTGTCATGTTGATTGTTCTTTCCCTTCGAGTAACAACCATGTATATTGTAACCCTTTTTAATGATACAGCAATTTACGCAAACCGAATGTAGTATGGATTTTTTCACCACTAGCCTTTGCGAGCAGCACTCGGTATATGCCAATATGCTCGTTCATAAGGTAACTACTTCGAAAGAGATATTGACATTTAGGGTAATTGAATTGTTTTTTACGGCTTATCAACCCTTTGCAGATTATTTAAAGCCAGAAAAATATTTTTAGATTGTAAGTATTTTATTTGTTTTGGAGATAATAATGGTTCAGTGATGCAAGACTTACTAATTAACCCATATCTGGGGAGAAAGAAGACGCAGATTCATATCTTTTCCAAGGTTATTTGTGCGTAAGTGAATATAATGAACCCAACAGAAACAACATTAACAACTCTAATCCAGTGTTCCCACCTGCACATCGAAGTTTCTAGCACCTGGTATTCCGAAGCGGTTACCCATCAAGGTACTGACTAATCTCGACGTTGCATAACTTTGGTGATTGCATGGGAACCGGTGTTTCGACATCATATGGCCCTAAGCCACCACATATATATTAAGCTGAGTCATAAGTATTTTCTGTTTTTAGGAACCAATTTTAATGACAAAGTTATCATCCTAACTACACCCTTTTGTAAACTAAATGAAACAACTTTTTTTATACTTCCTGAAGGCACGGTGGAATATTAAACAGCGGCTTGTATTGAGGAATCAGATAACCGAGTTCAAATTTCCGTCTAGTTCGTTTCATTGGAAAGTTATAAATTCACCTCCCCTCAGCTATGGGTAAATAGCAAGACGTACTAAATCTTATAGCAGGAAAAGTGTTACAACAATTTAAAAGAAAATAAATAAACGTTATGAAAAATTTTTTAATTCAAAGGCAGTAATAATATAAACAACATGCACACGTGAAGATATGTGCTCACGTAGATGCGTGAATTATATGGAAATACTTGGTTGTTAAAGATTTTAAATGCCGTAAAAATACATTAGAAAATTTGAAATTTCTAAGGAACTAATTATGTAAATTATCAAATTATTCAGAGGTAAAGAATTATTTACTTTAATTATATTTCTAATAAACCCTCTAAACACAACTAAGTACATGTCCAGAAACTTGGTAAGCTGTGTGATTGATAAGAGGTTTTTTTTACTTCTGATGTGTAGTGCCTCTAAAATTTTAGGCGTCTAATGTCCGTGTGTTGATCCATAAATTTAGTATTGTCTGTAAGAATTTTACGAATGTCAGAATGATGAAGGGAAACAGTATGTGACTTAAAATGTGTAATGGGACTGGGATCATTTATTACTGCCTTTGAATTTAAAATTTTATCATAACGTTTATTTACTTTCTTTTAAAATGTTGTAACACTTTTCCTGCTACAAGGCAATATTTGATGTTTAAACTGTAATATAGTCCCTGTTGATGAACGATGACGTTCGTAAGGACTAGGACAACCTTTGGACAATTTTTATACAAATATAATTCGAAAATAAAAAGTCTAATCAGATAATATAAAAAAGAAAATATATAAAACTATGTTGTCTCTATCGTTTAACACAAATTGTTTAAAAGAAAAAAATGCTGGCAAAATACACGTACTTCTATATATATATATATATATATATATATATGAGAGAGAAAATGAAAAAGTTTATAAATACGCGTTTCACCGAAACTTGTTGAGTTCGGTGTCTTCATGAATGAAAAAAGTGTGTGTAAGGAAAACGCTTTGCCATTTTTCAGGATAAGAGATTATCCGGCAGTATAAACGGATTTTATTAAAAATAAGCAGACACATTGTTTGCAATTTATTTAATCTGACATGTCTAAATGAAAATTTGCTGCCTAAACACACACACACACACACACACACACACACACACACACACACACATATATATATATATATATATAAATTGTACTAGCAGTATAGCCCAGCGTTGCTCGGGTGAAATGAAAGCTTTAAAACTAATCCATGGTCCTGGAGCTCAGACTCTTTGGACGGTGAGCATGTTATTTAATTTAAATTAAATAATTAAATAAATAACAAGCTCACCGACCAATTAGGTAAAAATAAAAATGAAAATAAAAATAAAGCCAAAGATACAATAAGTTAGTTGTTCTTTTTTTAAATAATTTCCCCCTTTGTATCAGGATAATAAACTTTAGAGCAAATTGATAGAGGGGGCGAAAAAATAGCAGTTCTGGGTTTACTTTTGAAAAATTCTTAACAAATAGACTAGAGGGAAGGGGATTGGTACTACCAAGAAGAAATATCACATCAAATGTAATAAAACTAAAGGGAAAATGATAAGATCAGATAAATGCGAAGGAAAGCAGACAAGAGAGGAATAGGGTCAAGGAAAAAGAGGAGGAAAAAAGTTGGTGAGCACAGAAATTCCTCGAGGTCAAACCCCTAAGTGAATCTCCATTCTGATTAGCCGCACACACACACACACACACACACACACACACAAAAAAAAAAAAAAAAAAAAAACACCCACATACATTCACAGTAAACCGAAAGTATTTGTCATTTAAATGTAAATCGTCTGCACAACCACACCAGCATTGCCTGATGATGAGAATTAATCTCGAAACATAGAAATTTCCATGTAGCAATGACAAATTGACATAACCATATAATTATAATATATTATATTAAGCTTTATAATACTCATTATATTGAGCACTGTTTATAATAAAATAAATGCCAGAGCACTCAAAATATAAAAAAAACTTGAATCCTCTTCACTTGGATATATATATATATATATATATATATATATATATATATATATATATTGTTCAGATATCTGCTCGCGTTAATCTCCCGTAATATACCGGTTGGCATAATTTGTTGAATGTAAACTATATTATTTGTTACTGTTATTATTTATACACACATGCGTACATACAGAAAACTAAATGCCGGTCATCAACAAAAGAAAAACCCAAAATGCCAACTACAGGTACGGGATACAAGAATCAAGCAGGTGCAGAAACTTAAATACCTGGAAAGTGTTCAATTAGAGGGCAGAAAGTGCAACACAGAAACCCGAAGGCGCCTTGGCATAGCCAAGGAAGCATTTTAAAAGCTAAGCTGAAAATTGAGTGACAGGGAAATTTCGTTAGAAACAAAAAAATGTTTTACTGAACTGTTATGTGATATCTATCCTCCTGTATGGCAGTGACAATCTCCACAAAGATGAAGGAGGGACTCGAAGCAACGGAAGTGTCGTTCTACAGAAGGATGCTGAGGATACCTTGGACAGAACATGTGAGCAGCGACGAGGTTTTGGAGAGAATGAAAAGAAAACTTCAGGAAGAGGCAGTTGAAATTTCTGGGACACGTGATGAGGAAGGAGAGCTTGGAAAATCTGATACTTACAGGGTGAATAGAGGAATAGATGGAAAAGGGAAGTCAGCACATGACGTACTTGAATAGCTTAAGCAAATGAATGCAGGGTTTGAGAGAAATAACAAGATAAAACGTATTAAGAGCTACAGAAGACAAGAAAATGTGGAGGGTCATGATCGTCTACATCCTGAAGAGACACGGCAAATAAAATGTGTGTGCGCGTGCATGTGTATGTGTGTCTGTATGTGTGCGTGCGTGTGCGTGTGTGCGTGTATGTGTGCACGCATGTGTGTTTATGTATTCACGTATGTGTGTGTGCGCGTGTGTGTGCCCTCTCCAATTTCAAATGTTGAAGATCATGTTGGTCCGGAAATTCAACCACTACGCAATCCATAATATTACTGTAGCTGTTCACTTGTGCATACGCACCAGGAAGCTACACAGTCTTATTTGTTTAATATAATTTATTTCCCAAAATAGCATCAATCAGCTTCGTAAGGCATCCAGTTATAAGCTCTCTTTTAATTACAAACGTTTTACTTACGAACTTTCAGAGATACCGCGAAACCTGTCTGCTCGGACGCCCGACCGTCGAACAAGCAGAGATATGACTGTGGTTGCGCGAAGCCACGGACGCAGTTGTCTCGCTGTAACGTCCCAGTCAGACAGTCTCTTCAGTGCCATACACGCTTGGGTGATCATTCATCTTTCGAGCTATGACTGATGAGGCAGAAATTTTCCCGCAGTAGGTTGCCATTTCTTTCTGCGGTAACCAAGGCTATAGAACCCAATCTGTCCTACTATTCAACCCATAGCTAGAGGGAGAAGCGATGAATGAGTACCTTTCTCAAGGGTATTTGCGTATAATTGAATGCAACTGGAATTCGAACCCAGCATTCCGATTTCTCATTCCGAAACGATATCCATTACACCATAATATGTAATTAGCTTATCTATATGCATTTTCGAAAATCATTTTGCTAATATCTACACTACCGGCCATAATTGTTAGGCCACCCCAGTGTTTTAAAAATATGATGTATTTCATACTATTTTTTAATATTTATTGCCAAGTGAATAATTGTGAATGAAAATAGAATAGTTCTTTTGTTAATATTGCACAATAACATGTGTATCAAATGAATTTATAAATATTTAATAATTACCTATACTGCAGTTTCATCAATAAAAGAATGAAGGAAATTTAAGGTGATCCGGACGAGTTCATCTTTGCTTCCTTGCCTTGTAAAATTTTGCAAAGTAATTATGACAAAAAAACATTCTATTTTCATTTGGCAATAAATACTAAAAATAGAATGAAATACGTCATTTCTTTAAAAACAAAACAAAACAGGGGTGACCTAATAATTATGGCAGTTAGTGTAAGTCCGGGGATTAATTACTTTAAAAAGAGTGTAAAGGATATTTTTCTTTGCTTTTTTTAGATTTTATTAAAATTTACAGCTGGAAAATACTATACTATTATTTTTATAATCACAAATTAGTTGTTGACCTTTTTTACGGCCGTATCACATTGAAACACCGGTTCTTGTACGATAACTAAAGATTAAACAACATCCAACCCGGATTGATGTTCGCTTAGGAAAACCAGCAGCTGTAATCTTGGATGTGCAGGTGGAGTATCAGATAATAGATCGGCATTAGAAATCGGAGAAGTAAGTTCCAACCCAAATCGGGTTCTTTATATTCACTTACGTGAAAATATATTTAGGGAAGGCATGAATCCACCTTTTCTCGCTCCAAATTACGGGTTAATTAGTAGGACTTGTAAATTGTTCAGTCTGTTAAGTGCCATACGTGATACACACTTCAGCAATCATATCTTCAAAGATACATGACTGATTGGACAGAGGATTTTCCCGCAGTAGATTGCTATTTCTTTCTGCGGTAGACTGGTTGCCAACCAAGGCTATAAACCCAATTATCCCTGCTATTTTAGTAGCTGGAGGCAGAAGTGATGGATTAATAACTTTCCAAAGAATTTTTGCACAGAAGTGAATGCAACGAATTTAACTGGAATTCGAACTTGGCTCTCCGATTTCTCGTTCCGAGCTGATGTCCACTGCTCCACAAAAATATTATTTCAATCTAAAAATATTTTCTAGTTTTAAATAGTCTGCAAAAGGTAGATAAACCGTAAAAACAAATCAGTCAATCAATTAATGTCCTTTCTCTAAACCCAGTACCTTGTCCTCAGATCTACTTAATTATTAAATAAATGGTAAGCAGTAACAATGTTGTACACTTCGGTGTTCATCAGGTACATGTCGATTCGAATAACCTTAATGGAAATTCGAATTGAACTTTTTATTTAATCAACTGGGGTAGATTTTTAAAATTCCTGTACATATCCATGGATATCTCGACTTGTTCTTTAGTACTGCTCGGTTATTGCTCCCCACGTTTCCACTGAGTTCAAGTACACACTACCCGGCCCCGGGGATTGGACACACAATTACTGTCACCTGATTCCAAAACCAATACCGAAAGGTGACAACAACAAAATCAACACAACGTGTCCAGATAATTCTTGGAAAGAAAAAGTTCTTCAAAATTATGAACAAGGCACATAATGAGGAAAGAGGACTTAGAAAATTGGAAACTAACAGGACATATTGAAGGCAAGAGGAACAAAGAAAAACAACGCATAAACTACCTAACGATCTTGTATAAATTGTTGGTAGAATAGGATTTATTAAGAGAAAGACGAAATTTACTAAGAGCTACAAAGGACAGGGAATTGTGGAGAGCCATGATCGCCAACGTTCTGAAGAGACAGAATACATAGAAAAAAAACGATCACCATGCTAGTAAATAATTTATTAGCGTGGATGTTTTTTTTTAATTTAGGGACCCTTTTTTTTAATTTAGGGACCCTTTTTTTAATTTAGGGACCCTTTATAACATATCTTACAGCTATCTCTATCGGACTATAAAGTTTTTTCTCGCCAGAATCTATCTTGCACATTTATAAATCTACCATTCGTCTGTGCATTGAATACTGTTGCCATATTTGGTTGGGTACCCCTGCTATACATATCGTGGTTCTTATCAAAATATAAAGAAAGATCTGCAATGTAATCGGTCCTGACTTGGCATCTCGACTTCAGTCACTTTCTCACCGACGTGGCGTGGCTTCCCTCTGTCTTTTCTACAAATATTTTCATGGCAACTGCTCTGCTGAGCTTTTTTCCCTGGTGACCCGACTACATGAATTTAAGTGTGCTAATAATTGTAGAAAAGGCAGGGGAAAGCCAGACAAATTACAACAGTATTTAATGCACAGACGAATGGTAGATTTATAAATGTGCAAAATGCATTCTGACGAGAAAAAACTTTCTGGCCCGACACAGTGATACAAACTTCCTAGCAGTAGATGCATCCATAGACTCGATGTAGTCGTTCCACTCCAGGTCGATTGAGAAAGTGAGGCCAAAGAGGTACAGTGTGTTGCTCTCTAGAAGGCTAGCGTCATTTATTCATTCTGATGATAGGTAGGAAAATCTTTCTGTAGAGGTTAAAACAGAGCGGTTTTGTTTTAGAGGCATTAAAATTTACGAGCCAAATCCTACCCCATTCAATACCAATTTGGAGTTCCTTTTCAAGAGCAGCAGTCAGGTTTACCTTGTCAACCTTGGCAGATTTACTGCTGCATCTGGAGTAAACGGTGGTGTACATCAGGAAAATCATTGATGAAAATCTAAAAAAGCGTACGACCTAAGATAGAGTCTTGAGGGATTCCCCCGTTCACATGAAAGGATCTAGAAGCTTGCCCATTCAAAACAACCTTCATTTCACGATTTGGTAGGAACGATCCTATTAAATCAAACAATCGTCTAGAACAGTGGTTCCCAAACTTTTTTTTTGTCATTTCCCTCTACACCCAGTTCAACCATCCAGATTTCCTCCTTGATTTGTATGAGAGAAAGAGCAGTTAAAACACACTGAGACTATTTACTAATTTATTTTTCAAATGTACAAATATACTGATAAACTTATAGTTACAGAGTAAAGTGGATAGAGAGCAGTTAGTAACAACTAAGCATAGTCATAGAGAGTGGTTAGTAACAAATAAAAGAACTTTTGTTCGCAACAATCTCTCTCTCTCTCTCTCTCTCTCTCTCTCTCTCTCTCTCTCTCTCTCTCTCTCAGACATGAGAAAATCCATCTGAGATTTTTTTATTTAGTAGCTGTGTAATAATTTCCCCCTGGTAGCTTCAAATTTCTCCCAGGAGGAAATTTTCCTCAGTTTGGGAATCGCTGGTCTAGAAATGCCGTAGCCCTAGATCTTTCACAGGTCAACATTCCAAACCGTGTCAAAAGCTTTCGAGATATCTAGAGCGACAGCTTGAGCTTCACCATTCTTGTCAAGAGGCTGGTATATATATATTCAGTGATGGTCGTTAGCACATCAGCGGTGGACCTGGAGAAGCGGAAGCCATATTGTTTGTCAGAGAGTAGGTCGTGAAATGTGAGATGCTTAACTACTTCATCATTGAGAAGAACGTAGAACACGTTGCCAAAAAGCGGTCAGAGGCTAACAGGGTGATAGTTAAAGGGATCAAAAGGTTCACCAGAGTTCTTAAAACAAGAACTACGGACGAGGATTTCCAACAAGCAGGAAAGTAAGAAGCTGGAAAAGAATTCGCGAGCAAAGCATTCAACTAGGTCCACTGGGGATGTGAGGATATCGAATCGCTTGAAAAGACGAGGATAGAGATATTTTTAATCAATTCACCCTGTGCAAGGCGATAATAGCACTAAGATGCAAGCGGCTATTGGGAGTGAAAGAGACCGAAAAATGTCATGGACGAAACTTGGAAGCAAGAGAGAGAGAGAGAGAGAGAGAGAGAGAGAGAGAGAGAGATGCAAAAAAATAAACCACAGCACCTTGTCTGCCATTTTTCATGAAATGTGTGCACACATAACAATTCGGTAAAAGGTCATCATTTAGCTGATGTTACCTGCAGCATCCTGATTCCAGAAATTCATAGATGGACATTTTTGTCTACTCTTCATTTATCAGTAATTTACTGCTTATCTCTCTCTCTCTCTCTCTCTCTCTCTATATATATATATATATATATATATATATATATCATTGGTGCAAATTTTTTTCTTTGTTCATTAGCATATATCTGCATGAAAGTGTGTAGTATCATGATTGTAATTGGGGTAGATAGAATAAACTATCGCCCGGTTCACACTCCACCCACGTCTATTGAACAGGTGTAGAGGCTCATCCCTTGTTCCCTGTTTAGGACGTGGTTTCAACTTTCTCTTTTCCAATCTATTCACTCTTACGTAGCCCCCTGCACACCAGTGGCCTTACCGCCTTGCTTGGGGTGATATGATTAAAAAAAAAAATGTCCTTGCTCGCGCAGACTGGGTTTGTGCATGTTAGTGCACTTAAGTATAATTTTGTATAGGCAAGAAACACATGAAAGATTTCTTTGTATTTTTGTCTTTATATACGCATTTGAAAGTGACCCCTGAGAATTGTACATATTCTTACAGGTGTGTGTTTACACATTTTCACAGATACAAAGTGGGTGCTGAAAAGTTTTTAGCCTTACGCGCTTACCAAAATCGGTTTTCCAAGGTTTTGTCATTGAAATACTGCTAACATTTTCAGTAACCTTCGGATTCGTTCGTGTGTGTGTGTGTGTGTGTGAGAGAGAGAGAGAGAGAGAGAGAGAGAGAGAGCGCTACCCATCAATCTTAATTTACCCAAATGTATACTCAGGCTATCATATATTGCAAACATTAATCTCCATAACTCACACCTTAAATCTTTCGTTCCCTACGGACGGTCAACTTCTTCTTTTTGCTTTCTTTCTTTCTTTCTTTATTTTTTTTTTTTTTTGTTTGTTCGTTTTTGTTTCTTTTTCCTTCCTTTATTTGTTTGTTTGTTTGTTTGTTTGTTTCTTTCTTTCTTTCATAATGCTTAGATTCTTCTAGAAAAAGAATTAAAAGAAAGATTATGTATTTTGTGTTTCATTAACGTGTTTTTTTAAAAAAAACAAACGCTTTGCTAAAAATAAACTTTACAAAGCAATCAAAGTTTCAACAATGTTTATTAAGCTTGCATTTGATGATTTTATAAAGTACTAACAATTTAGTAGACACATACTTATAGAAAACGAATCAGTTGGAAGATGGATATGTTATTTAATGGTTAAACAAGTAGCATAGTTTGTAAAGGATGGAAATGAAAAGGAAATTAATACTGAGCATCAGGAAGAGACAGTTAAAGTTCCTGGAACATGCAATAAGGAAGGAGGGCTGGGAGAATCTGATACTAACAGGCCGGATAGAGGGAAGCAGAGGAAAACAGAGAGTAACGTACTTGAGTGGCCTGAGTAGGTGGATGACAGAACAGGGGTTGCGTGATGTAACAGGAGAAAGCATGCTAAGAGCCACCAGGGATAAGGAAATGTGGAAAGCCATGATCGCCTACGTCCTGGAAGGACAAGGCACATAGAAAACGACGAAAATGCGACGGTTTAGCTGTAGCAGTCATAGAACACGAATAGAATCTTTTTGTCACGAAACGATTCTTGTGGCCATAAGGTAATTTCCTTGATTGTGTAGGGTACCTACCCTGGATCTTTTTCGTTCAACATAAGGACATGAAGGTACCCCAGCTAACGAATGATATTTTTATTATTTTTTTTATTTTTATCATTATTACCGTGTACTAATTTCGACACAAGCTGGATGCCCAATAATTGTGTGTTTGTGCTAAATTAATCTAAGCTTAATAAACAACACTGTGGTCGCCTCAGCATTGGTAATGATTAGGATACTGATTATGTTGACCCTGACTTTCCGATAGTGAGTTCTAGCCTTTCTTAAGATATTATTTAAATATCTTTCTGACAATAATGTTTCTATGGAAACTGATATCTACAATAAGTCAGGCAGTTAAGTGTCATACGTGATACACGCTTTGGAAGCTCATGTCTCAAAAGAGAGATGACTGACTGGGCAGAAGATTATCCCGCAGTAGGTTGCCATTATTTTCTGCGGTAGACTAATTACCAACCAAGGCTATAGAACCCAATCTGTCCTATTATTTAACCCATAACTGGAGAGAAGAAGCGGATTAATACCTTTCCCAAGGGTATTTGTGCGTAAGTGAATGCAAGGAATTCAACTGGAATTCGAACTCAGCTCCCCAATTTGTCGTTCCGAGCCGATATCCACTGCATATCCCTACTATAAGTGCTTGACCTAAAAAAAAAAAGCTCAAGGGGAAAAAGGATTCAGCTTCATTGAATGGAATTCTTTTATGCGCCGTGTTTTTTTCAGGACGTGGCTCTCCACAACTTCTTATTCATTGTAGCACTAAGTAATATTTGTCTCCAAATATCTTTCCCAGTCATTGTTCAGATATCCATTTCTACATGCTCATTAGGTAGGTTACTTGCTGTTTCCATCGGCCCCTCTTACTTTCAATATGTCCTGTGAGTGTTAAATTTTCGAAACCCTCCTTCCTCATTCTTCTTCTTTCGTCTTTATATTCCGTGTCTTTTCAAGACGTAGGTGATCATGTACTTCCACTTACCTCTATCTTTTGTCGCTCATAAGAAATTTCATCTTGGTAAAGTACTGTGCAAAAGTATTAGGACAAGAACTATTTTATTTTTTATGAGGCATCAAAATAAAGTTTAAAAGCACCCCTGTCCTAATACTACCGGTAGTGTGCAAAAGTATTAAGACAAGGGTGATTTTCCTAAAATCCTCACTAAAATTCAAATACAGGGTGAAAAGCCAAGTAAATTGCTAATGAACAATGATTATTTAAAACTAGGTGTAAAAGAAATGTTTAAAAAAAGAAGTCATATTTAATTTTTTTCTATTTTCTACTAAACAAGTTATTTTGAAACTACTCTATTGAACATCTATGGGATATTTTGGATAAAAAAATAATAAATCTAATGGTACTTCGCAAAGCACACTTTGGGAACAAATACAAGCTGCTTGGCAGGAGATACCATTAGATACATTGAAGAAACTTGTGATGTCAATGCCTGACAGAATGAAGGCTGTGATCAAAGCAAAAGGCTATTATACGAAATATTAAATTTATTTTGTAACAAGTATTTTTTCTTGTTAAAGCATTTGTTGAGTAAATCAAATAAAATTACTTTAACTAAATTGTTTATTTTCTGTCAATATGCTTCATAAAAGATAAAATAGTTCTTGTCTCAATACTTTTGCACAGTACTGTATTTCTACCAAACCCTGCTCCACCATCTATTTGCTCCAGCCGATCAAATATGTCTCTCGTTGCTTTCCCTTGTCTCTTTTTCCATTTATCTATCCCATGTGTATTAAATTCTCCACGTCCTCCTTCTTCATTAAGTGTCGGATCAAATTCAACTGTCTCTTCCTGATGTTAAGTATAAGTTTCCTTTTCGTTTGCATCCTCTCCAAGACCTGTGTCGTTGCTCACATCTTCTGTCTATGGTATCCTCATAATCCTTCTGTAGAACCACGTTTCTGTTGCTTCGAGTCTCTCCTTCATCTTCTAGGAGATTATCCAGTATTTGTGGCTATATAGTAGGACAGCTATCACAACAGTCCAGAACTCATTTTTTTTTATTCCCAACGAAATCTTCCTGTCTCTCAAAAACCCTGCTTAGCTTTTGAAATGCGTCTTTGTCTATACCAATGCGCCCTCAGAACTCAATGTCGCACTTTCCGTCCTCTGTCAGAACACATACCCGGTATTCAAATTTCTGCTTGATTTAAGTATTTCAGTTGACTTTTTTCTGATTTTAAATATCGGTGATATCTCTGTTTCCATTTTTCTTAAGACTTCCTCGTTGATTACATGGCATTCTCAGTAAGCTTCTGTAGGATCACAATTCTATTATTTACATCACGAAAGATCAATCGGCTACAGGACTGGATAAAATTTGTCGGAAATGAGCGTGTTCACGTTTCTTTTTTGTACAGACTGTTAAGGCAAAATCTTCGTCGCTAAGTTATTGTGGCCTGTTTGGGCCCGAAAGTAAAACACGGAAACAAGAAAGTAGGTTCAAACAGTGCATTAGAATAACAGAACAAATATACAATAATAAGTGTTAACAGAAGAAAGTGCGACACTGAGATCCGAAGGTGAATTAACATGGCGAAAGAAACATTCCAGAGGTTTAGTAAAAAGTATGAAGAAACCGGACAATTTCACGAGAAACAAAGAGGAGAGTACTGGATGGCTATGTGATGTCGGTTCTTCAATATGACAGTGAATGTTGGACAATATCTTCGAAGATGAAGGAAAAACTTGAAGCAGCTGAAATGTGATTCTACAGAAGGATGCTGCGGATATGATGGATCGAGCATGTGAGCAATGATGAGGTTTTGGAAATGATGGAAACGAAAAGGAAATTAATACTAAGGAAGAGACAGCTGAAGTTCCTGGGACATGCAATGAAGAAGGAGGGCTTGAAGAACCTGTTACTAACAAGCCAGATAGAGGGAAAAAGAGACAGAGGAAAGCAATTGATAACATATTTGAAAGACCTGATCAGGTGGATGACGGAACGAGAGTTGCATGGTGCAACAGGAGAAAGCGTGCTAAGAGCCACCATGGACAGGGAGATTTGGAAAGCCATGATCGCCTAGGTCCTGAAAAGACATGGCACATAAAAGAAGAAGAAGAATCATCAAATAGAAGTGTAAGTCCGAACGGTATATTTATGCTGCGTTTTGACTGTCTCTTGACTGCGTCACAGCTGCGTCCCCGGAAATCCTATAGATAGGGTACCATAATACAGACTTAAGCACTAGATAAATAAGTTGCATTTCTTTCCATTATTAAAGCATGTTTCAAGTTAATATTCGTTTTGCTTTGTGATTTTAGTTTAATGTCATAATCGCTGAGCACCATAAACAGACTGACAACTTACAAGGCGTCTATTCATATACAAGGGGCTGAGAATTTATCAGTGTGGCTTTGATTAAAAAATTGCCTCCTTTCTCGTGAGAAAAATGGTAATGAGTGTCACCGACCTAACAAGAGTTCAAAATAATTTAGCGAGCGGACATTGCAGAAAAAAGCAGAGAGATCAGTTTTCTTTCTTTCCTTTTCTCAGCACTCACAAGAAATATCGAAGCAAGAGAAAATACATCTGTCCCATAATAGTTGTACCATTTAGTAGATGAAATGTGTACGCAAATGTATCAACTATTATGGGACAGAGGTAACAGAAAAAATAGACAAATCAATTGATAACAATGACAATTCAAATCATACAATAAATATTTTCATTATTTCCAGGAAGAGAAGATACTTTAGAATCTAGAGCCACAATGTCTTGAATTCATTTGCTGAGAATAAAGTACTATATCTATCCCATAATAGTTGTACCATTTAGTAGATGAAATTTATATCCAAATGTAATAATTATTATGGGTCAGCGAATGTCATCAAAAAAAAGAAAAAAATATCTTGCAATTCATTCAATCCTTCTTTTCGAAATTCTGCAACTTGATCATTCATATTTTACTCAGCTTACAACTTATAAATTGCAAGTTCAGGGACAATTGTCACGTAAATAGTGTTAGGTTAACTATTTTTTAACCTGAGGAAAATCGTGCTTACTTTACGATATAATAAACATTCTAGCATGTTCGAATTCACACTTTTGTTTGGATTCGAACACTGATTGTTGCTACCATTGGCGAATAAGTAACCAATTGATGTACAGTTATGTACTTATAAAATCCAAAATGTCAAAACACCGAAAAATGTTAAGCGGAGCCATAAAACTGATAATGGTTATGAAAAAAAAAGAGAGAGAGAGAGAGAGAGAGAGAGAGGGGGGGTAGGGGAAGAAGAGGGAGAAAGAAAAAACGCAGGTTCAAAAAAGTGGAATGATACGCAAAACAAAAAACGTAAAAAAAAAACCCAAAAAACAACGGAAGGTCGTAATTTCCGGCAGGAAGATTAAGATGCACCAAACTTAAAATAAATAAAAAAATAAAAAAATAAAATGAAAGAAAGAAAGAAAGAAAGAAAAAACAAAAAAAAGGCGATGGTTTTATTTGAAAGACGTGCCTAGTGGATGAGTAAACAGACGTTACACTGAAGCAAAACGCACGGCTTAGCGTGAAACTAGCTGATAAAAGAGCGGGTGAAAAAACGCAGTTCTTCATGCCTCGGCAGGTGAAAAGTGAAAACGTAACAATTACTGTAATAAATAAAAGAATTTTGAAACAATTGTAGACTGCAAACACTCACGTAAAAATAGATACAATAATCATAAATAAACATTTCTAAGATTCTAAGTATGCGTTAATAGTCATATAGATAGTGATATAGTCATGTTGAAAGAAACTGAATGTCAGACATGTAAAAGCTTCTCGTTGCAGAGAAACTAATTCCAAAAACATCTTCAAATATGTCGTATTTTGATGTGCGTATCCGGTGTTCACAGATGGAAATTTCAAGTTAATAACAAATTAACCTTGTCAGATATCCGGCAAGTGTTATTTACTGTCAGATATTAGAATTTTAAATGTTTTCGGATTTTATATCTGCATAAAAGTAGTTGATCCTTGAGGCATTATCAAAACTCGGATCATCCTGTTACGCAGTTTCCAGACGTATTGCGTTTACTAGTGTCTCGAAATAGATTTAAATACTGATTAAGATTTAACTTAATTCGTTAAAGTATATGTAAATAATGTTTGGCCCACTGGCATTAATACTACAACCCCATTTTTCCTGATTAGCTTCAGTTGTTTTTAACACTGATAAACTAAACATATCTGATAGAAGAGAAACAATTATGATTAAACAGAGATTTTTACAACATTTAATATCCAAAATATTAAAAAATTAGTTGATAGTAATAATAATTCAGACTATACAAGATCAGAAACACGTTTCTTGAGAATAAAATACATCTGTCCCATAATAGTTGTACCATTTAGTAGATGAAATGTGTATGCAAATATATCAACTATTATGGGACAGAGGTAATAGAAAATATAGACAAATCAATTGATAACAATGACAATTCAAATCATACAATAAATATTTTCATTATTTCCAGGAAGAGAAGATACTTTAGAATTTAGAGCCACAAGGTCATGAATTCATTTGCTGAGAATAAAGTACTACATCTGTCCCATAATAGTTGTACCATTTAGTAGATGAAATGTGTATGCAAATGTATCAACTATTATGGGACAGAGGTAATAGAAAATATAGACAAATCAATTGATAACAATGACAATTCAAATCATACAATAAATATTTTCATTATTTCCGGGAAGAGAAGATATTTTAGAATTTAGAGCCACAAGGTCATGAATTCATTTGCTGAGAATAAAGTACTACATCTGTCCCATAATAGTTGTACCATTTAGTAGATGAAATGTGTATGCAAATGTATCAACTATTATGGGACAGAGGTAATAGAAAATATAGACAAATCAATTGATAACAATGACAATTCAAATCATACAATAAATATTTTCATTATTTCCGGGAAGAGAAGATATTTTAGAATTTAGAGCCACAAGGTCATGAATTCATTTGCTGAGAATAAAGTACTACATCTGTCCCATAATAGTTGTACCATTTAGTAGATGAAATGTGTATGCAAATGTATCAACTATTATGGGACAGAGGTAATAGAAAATATAGACAAATCAATTGATAACAATGACAATTCAAATCATACAATAAATATTTTCATTATTTCCAGGAAGAGAAGATATTTTAGAATCTAGAGCCACAAGGTCATGAATTCATTTGCTGAGAATAAAGTACTACATCTATCCCATAATAGTTGTGCCATTTAGTAGATGAAATGTGTATGCAAATGTATCAAATATTATGGGACAGTAATACTAATGAAATGAAATAAAATTGTCCTCATTTCATTTGTTTAAATTTTTTTTCCGAAGTTCTGCAAGTTGATCCTTGATGTTTTACTCGCTTTAGCAAATGTGTGGCGCTAATCTTTCAACTTAGGAAGATGTATCTGCTGTACTCGATAATGAGTATTTTTCATTTTTCTATCGTCGTATGCCGATCTCTTACACCACAGGAAATACTAAACTATTTTCGAACACTGGAAATTTATCTGATCTAATTTTGAATCTGATTTCAGAATTGTCTTAGGACGCCCCGAGCTTGCTTTAATAGCAGTCACATGATTGTGCTATATCAAAATGTTTTGTTTGCTATTCAGATAAATTAGACACTAGACTAAATCCAATATAACAATTTCAAATGTGTACTCGTCAATGAATTTTATTCTAATAGAGAAGCATTTTTACTTTTGCTAATCGTAGTTAGACAAAATAGAATTGTAAGTGGTCAGAAATTAAGGAATCGTAAGAGCGGTTAAACTGATAGACTGCCAGCGGGGTGTTGTGCCACAACCTCATCATGTTAAGGTTTGAATCACAACCTCACCATGCTAAGATTTGGGCCGCAACTTCTCCATGATAAAGCAATTCTGAAATAAGAATTTTCCTTCCTATGAGTTGGTTGCCATTAAACTATAACTGTGGAAAGAAGAAATTTCTTTATTTCATTTCTAAGATTTCGTGTGCGTCAGTGAACACAAGGGCCTCGGACTGAACTTGAACCTGATCAAATTAATCCTGAAAGGTAGTTCTGCAGATTAAGCCTAAATTATGAGAAGTGAGTCCGATCAAAGTCTTTTCAGCACCATTTGTGCGCATGAATTAAAGGTATTTATCTAGCTCTCGACGGAAGTGGTATATTCCACAAGGTCAATTTTATGTGGGGTGCCATGCATACAGGCGGAGCCGAAGCGACACAACACTCTTTCCCACCGAAACCTCAGAAAGGGTGGGTCAAAGCTACTTTAGAGGACCAGGGTTTGTTTCAGCAATGCTTTGTGGTCCTCTATCTTTTTATCAGCATTTATTTTTTTCCTGCTTTCAATACATTGTCAATCATCAACTATAATAATATATACCTTGTACTTGATTAAATCTATCTATCTATCTATCTATCTATCTATCTATCTATCTATCTATCTATCTATCTATCTATCTCCGTCTGTTCATTATCTATCTATCTATCTATCTCCCTCTGTTCATTATCTATCTATCTATCTATCTATCTATCTATCTATCTATCTATCTATCTATCTATCTATCTATCTATATTGGAGAGATATAGGTTAGATTTAAATTAAATTAGACAGTAAACAGTTGTATTAGCAAGTGCTCAATACACGTTTGAAGAAAGATGAGGAAGCAATGTGTAGAGTATTTAGATATTTAGGTAGGGAATATCAGCCGGTTATGCTACCATGGTTTCAACATTTTTGATTTCGTCAGGCGATTTGTTTTGACTGTCAAAACCAATCACCTGACGAAACTGAAAAGGTCGTTCCACATATATATATATTCCATTTGTAAACGTGTTATTACGCAACCTAGTTTTCTGACATGAGTGGTGTCTTCAGGTGATTTGCAATAACTGATTTTACCGTTTACCGTTTTCTTTAAGAACGCTCATATAGCGGTGCTCTTTTTTAACGCTCACGTGGCAGGGAATTTTTGAACGCGCAATTTTTTAAATTAGAAGGAATTATGGTATTTTTATCCATAGATCTAAGAGGTATTTTTTAGTAACGTGAAGTATAGTAAAAACAGCCAAGCCTCACAACGGTGGCCAAATATATAGACTGTGCCAAGAAGAAAAGCTAGAGATTATGCTTTTCCCAAACACAAACGAACTATTGAATGAAAGAACAGAAATTATGACTAAGTGTAACGATACTAAAAAAAATGCCACGTGACAAATATTCAAAAGTTCTACAATATCATTTTATTGAACACTTTTTAATACAAATGCGCACTAGTCTAATCTTATTATGACCAGAAACTAAGAAATTAAACAATCAATCAATCAATCAATATATATATATATATATATATATATATATATGTATGTATTAGGACCTTGAATACGCTCTCGCTGATTATTCAGCATTTGAATTCCACGTCGGAAAAACGAGATGTCTCTTAAAGCTAACAACGAACAGACCAATTTTTTGGTATCTTCATCAGAATGAAAGTGATGCTCAGCCAGGCCATGTACCATCAATCGGAGAAAAGTGATAGTCGGGCCGGGCAATGATTGGTGGGTGCGGTAGAACTTCTCATTTAAGCATTTCCAAGTAGGTCTTCACCAGTTTAGCAACATGTGGCCTGACGTTGGCATGTTGCAAAATCACTTTGTCGTATTTCTTAAAGATTTCTTCTTGTTATTGGGGAAGTCTTGTTGCTTTTATGTTATGTCTTTATCTAATAATATTATTCTACATCATTATTTTGCAAACTTTTACAAGACAAGATTGTTCAATATTGTGTAAATACAATTTTCTCCCTCATAACATTCGAAATTTCCACAAATCTCTGTGGCATTACAAAGAGAGGGTTAAGGTTGCATTTTTTGTAGTTATATAACAGAATTCTTTAACTAAATTTTCTGTGTTTTGTAAACTTTGTTTGAAGTTTGCATAATTTTGAATGTTGGGTGACCATGACAGTGCATCCACAACATCCATCCCCTCTTTAGAAGCTATCACATACGAATCAGTTCTATATTTATATATAAGAAAGTAAAGATAAATAATTCTAGTATTATATACATATATATATATATATATATATATATATATATATATATATATATATATATACTGAGTGTTGCAAGATTTTTCAGCTGCAAACAACAGTGTTAGTTATTTAATATCGGTTTTTATGAAAAGTTAAATTATATAAAAAATTCAAACATAAACGGTTATGGGAGAGATGTAGTACTTTTGAATATCTTCTCTTCCTGGAAATAATGAAAATATTTATTGCATTGTTATCAATTGATTTGTCTATATTTTCTATTACCTCTGTCCCATAATAGTTGATACATTTGCATACACATTTTATCAACTAAATGGTACAAATATTATGGGACAGATGTAGTACTTTATTCTCAGCAAATGAATTCATGACCTTGTGGCTCTAAATTCTAAAATATCTTCTCTTCCTGGAAATAATGAAAATATTTATTGTATGATTTGAATTGTTATTGCTATCAATTGATTTGTCAATATTTTCTATTACTTCTGTCCCATAATATTAGATACATTTGCATACACATTTCATCTACTAAATGGTACAACTATTATGGGACAGATGTAGTACTTTTTTCACAGCAAATGAATTCATGACGTTGTGGCTCTAAATTCTAAAGTATCTTCTCTTCCTGGAAATAATGAAAATATTTATTGTATAATTTGTATTGTCATTGTTATCAATTGATTTTTTTTCAATTTCTATTCCTCTGTCCCATAATCGTTGATACAATTGGTAACACATTCTCTCTACTACGTGGTAAAAATGTATTTTTCAGTTGGGTGTGTGGTCATGCCCAGCTGCTGACGTAAAAGTTATCATTTCTATAAAATAATCCAATTGATAAATCCCCGCTGATCAGTGAAAAATGTCTTCCTTTCCCATTATCATACTGTCTCCCTTCTTGTTTGTCCGTCAATTCTGTTCTTCTGCTTGTATTATTCATTATTTATTGATTGCTACTCAACATGAACTTCATGGTATCTGAGCTATCGACTATTTTCAATTTCTTGTTCAGCAGACAATCCTTTCATTTTGTTGTCAATGTGTACATGAAGATCTTTTAAGTAGATTTCTACATTTCTCACAAAACCTCTAGATTTTGGGTTACTTCAGTTCTTCTTGGTCCCTGAAATCTATGAATACGTGAAGATCTTATAAGTAGACTTCTACATGTCTCACAAAAACGTCTAGATTTTTCTTCCTCTTGATCCCTTAGTTCAATGAAATGAAGATATTTTAAGCAAACCTCTACATTTCTCACAAGAACATCCGAAGTTTTAGTTTTTTAAATTCCTTTTGACCTCTTAATTCTACAACTTCAATTTCATGCACTCGCTCTGCTATTTATAATACCAGTCAAACAGACGCCATACAGTACTTGGGTACTCTTACTTTCGTAGAGAAAGCGTTGTATTTTTTTGTTGGGGGGCTGTTCGTAAGATATTTCAAACTAACATTTCTCAACCCGTTGGCCGCCATCCAATTGAGAAAAACGACTTGACACATTTTCGTCTTCTTTGTTCTTTTTTTTTTTTTTCATTTTTCTTCTTCGGATTGAAAAAATAAGGAAATTTCGTTGCAACAAAAATGTTTTGTCAGATATAATTTACACGTATTTTCAGCCATTGGCATATTAACAAAAGGAAAAAAAAACATTATAAAAATAATGAGCATTATAATTTTTAACAGCATCAAGTCTGGCCCGAAGCGGCCATTCAACGTTAAATATTTCTTCTTCATCTTTCTACACAATTTTGCATTTTTATCATTTTACTGATAGAAATGTCTGACGAAGATACTTTGAAAAATATGTTATTTTTATAAAATTGTTTAGTTAGCATAATTCAAAGTGAATATCTCCAATAAAATATTGTGAAAACGTTAATCACTTTTCTGCTATTTTTCGTAATTTTATATCAGAGTCTGAATTCTCGATTTTTTAATGCCATATTCTTTAGAGTCTCGACGATCATGTTTCTCTACAGCTTCATTTTCTTATTATTTGTGAATTTCCATGATTTCTTTGGAAAAAATAGAGATTTCCTTTCTCGTTGCTTTCTTTACAATTTTGATTTAAAGGTTGTTTTTTTTTATACTGGCTGCCAACCAAGTCTAGATAATCTAGAGCAGGAGTCTCAAAGACAGTGATTCAAAATGAGTTGTTCAAATTAGTTCACATCATATTTAATCGATAATCGAAAAAATCGGGTTTTAGAAGGAGTGGTCTGATTTTAATGAAATCATAGACAAAGACATAAGAAACGACATTCAGAAGTTTCAAGTTTGCAGTTCTTACAATAGTGTAGAAAATCCGTAATTATATATATATATATAAGGCAAGATATTTGTGTGTGTCTGTTTATCAGCCTGTATGTTTGTATTTTTTCAGCTCATTTATTTTAGTTTTTGCTTCGGGTTGGGCTCTAAGTAGGTATAATTGTAGTTCTTAGTCTTAGCCATGATACCATTTACTCAGAGGACTTATTTAGCCTTCAAAATTACGACGAAAAAACTTATTTGATATCGATACCAGGAAATCAAAATTTGACTTACATCCATTCATTTTTCTTTCAGTCTACGGTTTCGCTTTAACTGGAAACAACTATTGCTTTTTAGTCTTTCGTGTCAACGTCCAAAGAGTCTGAGCTCCAGGACCATGGATTAGTTTTAAAGCTTTCATTACACCCGAGCAACGCCGGGCTATATTGCTAGTTTTTTATAAAATTAAAAAGAGACATACATTATTGGAAAGCATATTTTCGTCAGATAGCTAATGAAGTATTGGTGAGGCCGAGTTTTTTCCCTTTTCTGGTGAGGAACTTTTACTTGTCCATTTACACTTGGTGGATAGGTCAATCTCAATTCCACTACAGGCCGTGGAATGATAATTGGCAGCCTGTAGAAAGATAATCCACTAGCTAAATAAATAAAATCCGCGAATAGTAGAAAGATAATCTGCAGAAGTAGCAGAAAGATAATCCGTGGGCCAGGGAAAGATAATCAGCGGACCGAAAAAAGATAATCCGCGGCCATAGAAAGATAATCCATTGGTTGCGTGTTTGAAAAACCTTGATCTAAAGTTTACCCCACTGTTTAATCTATAGTTTGTTTGGTGTGAAATGCTGTACTGATGCCTTTTCCAAGGGTAATAGTGCGAAGTAAAACCCCAAATACTGAGGTAAGGATTGAACTTGCTGATTCGAGTTTGTCCCGTTGATAACTGTTACACCACCCATACCTTAGATATTAAGTATTCAAAAACAAAACATATAAATCAACTTCAGATTACAAATACCTTTTATGCTCTAAAACACAGTCTTTTTTCAACATAGCCTAACATTCAGTCAGTTAAGTGCCATACGTGATACACGCTTGGGCGATCATGTCTCGAAAGAGACATGACTGATTGGGCAGAAGATTATCCCGCAGGAGGTTACCATTGCTTTCTGCGGTAGACTGGCTGCCGACCAAGGCTATAGAACCCAATCTGTCCTGCTATTTAATCCATAACAGGAAGGAATAGACGGATTAATACCTTTTCCAAGGGTATTTGCGCGTAAGTGAATACAATGGATTCAACTGGAATTCGAACTTGGCTCCCTGGTTTCTCATTCCGAGCCGATATCCAATGCCCCACAACGCACATAAAAAGACTGTCATATTCCATATTTTATCTTTTTACTAAATAAACACTGAAAACAAAATGAAGATAGTATTGGTTGTCTGGAAAGCCCGTGCCGATTTTTAAGGTAAATTAAAACATAAAACAAAATTATGCCATTAAATATTTATTGAACTAAATATGAATCATCCTGCTGCACAACGTTTCTCCATTTTTCTTCAACTTAAAGATTCTTCAATTTAAAGATTCTTCAATTTAAAGATTCATTTTTCTTCAACTTAAACATTCCGTCTTCCCAGAATCTCACTGGTTTCTCGTCAAAGAACTCATTAAGGTGGTTTTTTTTTATGTCATCCAAAGAATTATTTTTTTATTATTGATATTGTTTTGAAAGGACCTGAATAAATAAAAATTCAATAAAGCAATGCCTGGTGAACATGGCTGGTGGGGTAACACATCCTAGTTGAGTTGCAACAATTTTTTTTGTCGCGTGGCAAAAGAAACGGGAGGTCTGGTATTATCCTGATGGAAAACGACACCTTTCCTGTTCACCAATTATGTGTGTTATTCTTGAATTGTAGTCCAATCACAAGCAATACTTTTGGAAATCAAGTGACTGGTTACCTGGCAGAAGCTCATAGTACAGGATTCCTTTCCAATCCCACCAGATACACAACATGACCTTTTTTTAGGATGAAGACATTCTTCTGGGATGGCTAAAGTTGGCTCGTGTCGCTTAACCCAGAATATTTTTCGATGAACATTGTTGTAAACGATCCATTTCTCATCGCCCGTCATAATTTGTTTAGAAAGGTTGCGTTTTCGTTGTTTTTATACAGCAAATCACAAATAGAAATGCGACCTAAAATATTTTTTAACTCAGATCATGTGTTACCCAAACATCGTAGCGATTTGAGTTACCCAGTTCGTAAGTGCTCATGGATGGTGAATTAAATGAATTTAGTGTTTGTGCCAATCCCTGTATTGTGTAATGCAGGTTATTCGCTATTGATGTCCTGATTTGGTCATCATCTGAGAGATGGGGGGTTGTCTGAGTATTCTTCATCAATAAGGCAACAATCACCATCTCTAAACTTAGCAAACCACTTCCGTACAGTTCTGTCAGCTGAAGTACTTTCACTGTACACAGCGGATGTCTTTTTTGTTGACTGTGAAGCATTTTTCCCTTTACGGTAATAAGAAAGCATCAAGTGCGTAAAATGCACCTTATAATCTTACATTTTCATAGAGAAACACGAATGAAGTAATTTTAAACTTTCTTTCTCAAGAGATAGTTTGAATGTCTTTGATGTGCGTTTGGATCGGAAATATAAGCATTTCATATCTGCCGATAACTTTGACTTAATCTAATGTGCTGGAAGACAAACGACTAAAAATCGGCATTAAATTTACGAACAACCCAATATATTTATTTAAAAAAAGGTTCCCAATGATTTAAATAAAGGTCTAAAATCATTTATTGAAATATTGTTTGGATCATAGAAATACATGGGCACTAGAAAGTAATTTACTTTACCTCAGTGAATTGTTATTTAGATCAAGTTATCAAACATGGCTTTCTATTCTTTCCATAGCAACCGAAAGATGTTCTACTCAGATGGATGTGATTTTTACATTTCGGGATTTGTTCTACCCAGATGGATGTGATTTTTACATTTCGGGATTTGTTCTACCCAGATGGATGTGATTTTTACATTTCGGGATTTGTTCTACCCAGATGGATGTGATTTTTACATTTCGGGATTTGTTCTACCCAGATGGATGTGATTTTTACATTTCGGGATTTGTTCTACCCAGATGGATGTGATTTTTACATTTCGGGATTTGTTCTACCCAGATGGATGTGATTTTTACATTTCGGGATTTGTTCTACCTAGATGGATGTGATTTTTACATTTCGGGATTTGTTCTACCCAGATGTATGTGATTTTTACATTTCGGGATTTGTTCTACCCAGATGGATGTGATTTTTACATTTCGGGATTTGTTCTACCCAGATGGATGTGATTTTTACATTTCGGGATTTGTTCTACCCAGATGGATGTGATTTTTACATTTCGGGATTTGTTCTACCCAGATGGATGTGATTTTTACATTTCGGGATTTGTTCTACCCAGATGGATGTGATTAAACATTTCGAGTCTAGTTCTCTTCAGATGGATGTGATTTCTTTTTTTTGCATTTTGCTTTTTGTTCTAACCAGATGGATGTGATTTTAGCATTTCGGGTATTGTTCTACCCCGATGGGTGTGATTTTAGCATTTCAGGTTTTGTTCTACCCAGATGAATATGATTAAACATTTCGAGTCTAGTTCTCTTCAGATGGATGTGATTTCTTTTTTTTGCATTTTGCTTTTTGTTCTAACCAGATGGATGTGATTTTAGCATTTCGGGTATTGTTCTACCCCGATGGGTGTGATTTTAGCATTTCAGGTTTTGTTCTACCCAGATGAATATGATTAAACATTTCGAGTCTAGTTCTCTTCAGATGGATGTGATTTCTTTTTTTTGCATTTTGCTTTTTGTTCTAACCAGATGGATGTGATTTTAGCATTTCGGGATTTGTTCTACCCAGATGGATGTGATTTTAACATTTCGGGTATTGTTCTACCCCGATGGGTGTGATTTTAGCATTTCAGGTTTTGTTCTACCCAGATGAATATGATTAAACATTTCGAGTCTAGTTCTCTTCAGATGGATGTGATTTCTTTTTTTTGCATTTTGCTTTTTGTTCTAACCAGATGGATGTGATTTTAGCATTTCGGGATTTGTTCTACCCAGATGGATGTGATTTTAACATTTCGGGTATTGTTCTACCCCGATGGGTGTGATTTTAGCATTTCAGGTTTTGTTCTACCCAGATGAATATGATTAAACATTTCGAGTCTAGTTCTCCTCAGATGGATGTGATTTCTTTTTTTTGCATTTTGCTTTTTGTTCTAACCAGATGGATGTGATTTTAGCATTTCGGGTTTTGTTCTACCCAGATGGATGTGATTTTAACATTTCGGGTATTGTTCTACCCCGATGGGTGTGATTTTAGCATTTCAGGTTTTGTTCTACCCAGATGAATATGATTAAACATTTCGAGTCTAGTTCTCCTCAGATGGATGTGATTTCTTTTTTTTTTTTTTGCATTTTGCTTTTTGTTCTAACCAGATGGATGTGATTTTAGCATTTCGGATTTTGTTCTACTCAGATGGATGTGATTTTAACATTTCGGGTTTTGTTTAACCCAAATGAATGTGATTTTAGCATTTCGGGTTTTTGTTCTACCCCGATGGATGTGATTTTAGCATTTCGGGTTTTGTTCTACGTAGATGGATGTGATTTTAACATTTCGGGTCTTGTTCTGCTCAGATGGATGTGATTTTAACATTTTGCATTTTGTTCGACCTTTTTTCTTTCTATGAAAAATTTCAGCAATATCCAGGCATAGTCAATGTGTATATTTGAAATAAAGAAACCCTCATTACGTTCATTATTAACGTTTCTGTTGATAATTCTTTGACACCTTGTAACCCATTGAGTATTCGTGTATTTTCTGCCTTGCTAGGAATGATACCAATAAAAAAAAAGGAAAAAATTGTTATAAAATATTATAAAATATCCGATATTTAAGACGGAAAAACTTCATCTTAGGAAATTTTTTGAAGAATGAAAAAACACTCGCTTTATTCAAATTGGTCGAATGTCCGAATTCGTTTTGAGCATTACCAGTCAAAAGCCTGGAGCTTGGTTTTTTACCAAATAAGCTCGAAAAAACTCAGATAAAAATATGATCAGCAAATTATATAGCCACGGGAATTATCCAGTCGTGAATTAGCGAAGATATCGGGCGGACTTTCTGTTTGAGAAACTAGAATTGTGTCACAGTTTTGAAAACTTTATGAGGCCAGATTAACACTGGTACAAGAAAAAATGTTTAAGTAGCGTAAAAACGTGTTGGCGTGAGTAAACATTCGAACGCGCGGAATGATGTTTTTCTGAGTGGTGAATTTTTCATGCTTATCGTTTTGAATACTGATTTTCGTGTGAACAAAGCCAAGTGAAAAATAAATGAACAAATAAAATGTATGGAGACATTCTCGCTTAACATATCCATTTTTTTTTTGTTTATACAGCTGCAAATTATTTTTGTCATCGTATTCCAAAGTCTTAGCAGAGTATTAAAATATATAAAAAAAATTTCGTTGGCAACAAAGATAAAATGGCTGAAGTGTTATGTGATATATGTCCTCCTATATGGCAGCGAATGCTGGAAAATCTTTTCAAATATGAGGAATATACTCGAGACAACAGAAATATTGGTCAACGGAAGGATACTGAGGAAGCTATGAACCGATCATGTGTGCAACAACGAGGTTTTGGTGCAAAAAAAAAAAAACGAAAAGAAAACCTATACTTAACCCTGGAACACTAACCATCAATTAAAGTTACAACACTACGAACTATCGTTATATCATACTCGAAGAATATTAAATATAAATCTTTATTCGAAATATTTTACGTGCAGGCACTTAAAAATTTGTATTTTAGCAGTATAGCCTGGTGTTGCTCAGGTGTAATGAAAGATTTAAAACTAATCCATGGTCCTGGAGCTCAGACTCTTTGGACGTTGGCACGAAAGACTAAAAAGCAATAGTTGTTTCCAGTTAAAGCGAAACCGTAGACTGAAAGAAAAATGAATGAATGTAAGTCAAATTTTGATTTCCTGTTATCGATATCAAATAAGTTTTCTTCGTCGTAAACTGAATTGTGAAGGTTAAATAAGTCCTCTGAGTAAATGGTATCATGGCTGAAACTAAGAAGTGCAATTATACCTACTTAGAGCCAAACCCGAAGCAAAAACGAAAATAGAAGGGCTGAAAAAAATACAAACATACAGGCAGATAAACAGACACACACACAAACATCTTGCTTTATATATATATATATATATATATATATATATATATATATATATATATTATCGATTTTCTACACTATTGTAAGATCTGCAACCTTGAAACTTCTGAATATCGTTTCTTATGTCTTTTTCTATGAGTGTATCAAATTTGATTAAAATCGGACCACTCCTTCTATAACCCGATTTTTTCGATTATCGATTTTCGATATTTATCGGGGGTACCTCGACACAAAACTTAGCTAAGAACACTCGCAGACGCTTATAGTACAACTGTGTAAATTTTCAAGAAAATCGGTTCAGCCGTTTCGGAGTCTGTAAGTAACGGACACACACACAGACAAAGTTCTATTTATAAATAAGTTTAGATAGGAACTGAAAAACACATTATTTAGAAAATCAGGTACTGAAAATTTAATTAAATAATAATTAAAATGGCATCACTTGCGCTGGGTACTATATACCCACGGTTAGTGTTTTCGGGTTAACATACAGAAGAGGCAGTTGAAATTTCTCGGGCGCATAATTACGAAGGAGGGCTTAGAAAATCTGATGCTCACAAGGCGTATAGAGAGAAAAAGGAACAGGAGAAAAGAACAGTATTATCTCCAAAACAACTAAAATTTTTACAACCTAAAAATATTTTCTGGCTTTAAATAACCTGCAAAGAGTTGATGAGCCATAGAAAATAAATCGATCAATATTTGTTTATACTTCTGAGATGATGTAGTATTTATATTTTTTAAATTGTTCGGACTGTTGTCCTCATCTTTACTGCGATGTTTATGACGTTTAGGCCGTTGTGCATATTGGCGGCCTTCCTTAGGTGCTAGGAATTTGAAACCGAGCTCTATATTTCGAGCACCCGGGTATATCATTCTTATTTCATGTGCGATGTCATTTCTGGATGACATGTAGTTATCTCCCTTTAAATCAACTAAGTTATTTGTACACCACTGCAGTAGCCAGGTATTGAACTCACAATTCCAGCACCTGAATAAGACCAGAGTGTACAGCAGCTGAAACATGGCAATGAAGATAAGGACAACAGTCCGAACAATGTAAATAATGTGAATCAATTAATCTTTTTTCTTCAAAGACTGGTACTGGACTAAAAAGAACGAGGCTGGAATACAATGAATCTCACCTTCAGTTTTCCACTGACCAGGCACATAACCCCACAGTGCATATCTCGCATTCGTCGGTGTGCAGAAAAAATGACGTAAACCCTTTGTGCCATACAAAGGGTGGTGATTAAAGTGAGAAATAAAAACGCGAATCATGTTTCCAAAATGTTTAGTAGTTTATTTATGGATTCATTTTCACGGCTTAGATAGGTAAGTGAAAATTGGAGCAGCATCTGCTACTTTTGCCATATCAGGCTAGGGCAGCAGACTAGTTGTACTCCGACACTCTTCTATGAACTCTGCATTACTATACCAATCTGGTAACTCTCACTCTCGACTGACAGTGTGCAATCGCTAATGAACAGCCCTGAACTACTCTCATTTCTAACTGTCACTGCGAACGGAAATTTTCAACGTCTGGTAAAGTGCCACTTGATTTCAAAATTGATTTTTTTTTTACTTTATTCTATTTTGCTTAAGTAGTTAGCTGGTTTGAACATCCCATTTCTCGGACTTTACTGCTAGCCATAAATAAAAAAAAACACAACTGGTGTATTGCAGTGGAAAAATAACCTAATAAATTAAAGCGCTTATTTCTTTTAATTTGATGATATTGTAATTGTGAGTTCAATTCCTGCACCGAGTAATGAAAATTTAGACTCAGTGGAAATAGGATGATCAACAACTGAACAGTACTAAAAAAAAGAGGTCCCTATCAATTTTTTTAATCATTTCAACCATAGCAAGGCGGTATCGCCACTGATGTGCAGGGGGCTACATAAGAGAGTTAAAGTTTTAGACAGGGGGAGGGTGAAGACAAAAACGAACCAGCTACAAGGGGTGAAAGAGAAAAGACAAGAGAAGGATGTGAAGACAGGTGTGAAGACAGTTACGAAGATAGCAAGGAAAAGAACAAGACACACCGGGTGATGTGGAAAGGTCTGGAGTTAAGTGGATGGGAATTGACATTGCATTTAAATTCTTTGAGGTTGTAACCGTCAGGAAAGTAAGTATATGGAAGGGGGCTCCACAAGCGAGAAGCACGAGAAAAGAAGCTGATTGAGTAGAATTGTCGCCTGCATTTGGTTGATCTAACTGTAAAAGAGTGGGACCTTGTTGCCAGTCTGATTGCCGGAGTAAATTCTTATGGAGGGGGCACCAGTGACCTAAGATCGTCAGAGCAGAAGCCATGAAAATATTTATAGAAGAGACAGAGGGAAGCCACGTCGCGCCGATGAGAAAGTAGCTGGAGTCGAGATGCCATGTCGGGACCAGTTACATTATAGATTCTTCTTTGGGGTCTGTCGAGAACACTGAGACGAACAGCAGGGGCGCCTGACCAGATACGACAACTGTATTCCATCCACATATATTGCTATATGTTTTCGTTTAACAGGTTTCACAGCGAACCTGATGTTTTTTTTCTTCTTTTTTCCTTCTTTTCTGGTCGACACTAAAACGCTACAAGTATTTCTTTCTCCTGTCGGTCTCGGCACTTATGCAGTTACCTCGACGTGTTAAATGAGTCCCTCCGTCTGCCGCAGCGTTTCACAATATTCTTACCCTTGCGTAACACTTAAAGTAACTTGCATATCTCAAGGAACCCCTGCGCAAAAACAAAACTATATACCATATCTTTCTCGTTTTATTTTTATCGTACTTCACGTGGTCGATATCAAAGTATATATTTTTTAACAAATGGTTTAAGGAAAAAATAATACTTCTTTCTCTAATTTTTCGATAATGCTAAATGAAATTCATACTGTTCGTTTATAATGAACATGAGCAACTTTTAGAAATAAAAAAGGTGGTTAACATTCCCTAAGGAGTCCTGCATTTAATTTTAAATAAAAGAAGTGCCGAAACAGTAGTGAATTTCTAGAAATTTCAGGAAATTAATTGGAGATTGGGGTAACATATGTAAAAAAAATTACAAAGATTTTATGAAAGTAATGATTTCAAAAATAATTTCAGTCATTTGCGAATAAGTCCTGGAAGGTTCATTATAATACGACCATAATTTGATTTTTGCAAGAATTTCCAAATTAATGTATTCTCCACCGGCAAAATAAAGTGCATTGTGCAATATTACATTTGCCGTTGTAAACTCTGGTTAAAATCGAGTAACTTGCTGACAAAAAAGAAAAAACAAAAAAGATTTTAACAAAAATTTCGAACTTATTCAGTCAGTCAGTTAAGTGCCATACATGATACACGCTTTCGGCGATCATGTCTCTTTCGAGACATGATTGACTGGGCAGAAGTTTATCCCGCAGTAGGTTGCTATTGCTTTCTAAGGTAGACTGTTTGCCAGCCAAGGCTATAGAACCCAATCTGTCCTATTATTTAACCCATGACGGATTAATACCTTTCCCAAGGGTATATGTGCGTAAGGGAATGCAAGGGATTTAACTGGAATTCGAACTCGGCACTGCGATTTGTCGTTCCGAGTCGATATCCACTGCACCACAACGCACATATTTCGAACGTATTAGGAAACATTAAAAAATTTTGTTTTTTCTTTTAATTAAAAAATACTTTTATCTTTCCTCTTAATAATAACATATACATTTTGATGATAAAATTTTGTTTTTATTAAATTTAGGGGTTTTAACATCATGCTATGCTACGTTTTCAGTGAATGATTGGAGTTATTTAAGTGAAAGTATATAGAGACAACAGTAAAAAAAACCCTGGTACACCGACTAGAATTTGCATATCTGTCTCTCGCGTGCGCTTTTCCCAAATTGCAAATGACGGGTTAAGCATATTGGCCTTTTCGATCTTGATAGGTGTGTTGAATATTCGACACAGTGAAATAAGCACAAGACAAAATATACCTATATATGTTTTGCGGGAGACTGGTTGCTCAAGTGGAATGACTATATAGAATCCATAGCTAAATCCGCTGCTAAGAAAGTCGGTTCTCTGTGTAGGGCCAGGAAGTTTTTTCTCTTCTGAAACAATCCTGCGCATATAGAAATCTACCATCCGCCCATGCATTGAATATTGCTGCCATATCTGGTCGGGTGCTCCTGCTATCCACCTAGTGGTCCTTGACAAAATCCAACGGAGAATCTGCAATGTGACTGATCCTAACTTGGCAGCTAGGATACAGTCACTTTCTCACCGACGCATTGTGGCTTCCCTGTGTCTCTTTTACAAATACTTTCACGGCTTCTACTCCGATGTACTTAGCTCACTGGTAGCCCACTATATATGAATTTGCTCGAGCAACAAGATTAGCAACTAGGTCCCACCTTTTTACTGTGAAACCAATAAAATGTAAACTCAAATTCTACTCCATCAGCTTCTTTTCTCGCACTTCCCGCCTGTGGAATTCCCTTCCGCATACTTGCTTTCCCGACAGCTACAATCTTCAAGAATTCAAATGTAAAATCAATAGTCATCTCCTGTCTCACTAACCTGCATCCTCTCTCACTCATGCTCCTTTCTCCGTCCACCCCACTCTCATCAGTAATCTCATTCTTCTCTTACCCTCTTCCTGACACCCCCTGTAACCTGTTACTCTTTCTCATAACATTTCTCCTATGTAACCCCCCTGCACAATAGTGGCAGTAAAATGCCTTGCTCGGGGCGACACAATTATAAAAAATATACACTCTTGTTCCAGTTTTAGACGCACTGGTGTTACCGGAAGTAATCGAGTTCTATTTTCTCCTCAGATTAGGTCATTTGTATCGACTGTCGACTGGTTGTCCTACGGTCATTGTCTGTGGTGGACGTGAATCCAAGGAAGCGTAGGAAAATTGTAACACACTGGGAAGCCTTACGGAGAGAATCACATATACTGTGGGTGTCAGTCTTCCAACTGTCAGTTGTGTGATCAAGGTGAAGAAACAAACTGGATCCATTAGTCGAAAACATAAAGGAAAATGCAGTCGGAAGGGAAAAACAACGCCAAGAAACGAAGTATACGTGATCAAGGAAAGTGTGAAAGATTCTAGGAAGACTTTATTCGTTTTGTTTCAATTAATTTGCACAATGATGTATATTCAACTTTTATAATTACTGTGGGATCTTCCACTTTTCTATGATAATGGACTCGACTAGAGTATACATATACTCCTGTCATAAATACGTCAGATCCATCAGAGTTTATTTCCGGACTTGACACTGTAGCCTCTCTGCCTTCAGGTGGAGAGCATTAACCCAGTCGTTGCTATACCGAAGGGTAGTGTCACGACTGGGTAAAAGTCAGACTGGTATTTTTGGCTTGGCTATATGGCCCAAATCACCCACTCTAAAAAAGCCTTGTGCCACATTTTGCCCCAGAGAGGGGTGGATTGATACCGATCCGTTAAAGTACCGTAAGAGAACAGTGACTGATCCGTAAGTTACCGAACGAGAATACCGCGTCAGTAGTCATAGTAGCTCTGAGCTCCACTCAGCCGAAATAGTATTACACGGACATACTAAATCCATCACGGCTTCACTTCAAGGACTTGTAAATATATATTCCTTACTAATCGTATTCCTAGATTACTAACCTGCATTCTAGTTTGTATCTTTACGTTTAATATAACTTATTTTTCTATCACAATTATCTGTTTTGTTGTTCATTATTTTGTGCAGTGTCTCACCCGGAATCCACAACAATAATGAAAATAAAACTGCGTTTAGCAAGCACAATTACATACTGATATATATTAGGATTTTATATATGTGTGTATGTGTCGTGGACCCGGTTAAGAGTCCAGCAAGAAATAATACAACAACAACCCAAATAGGAAATAACGAATATATATTAAACACAGCAAAATACAACGCTTGGAACTTTGTTAGTAGAACGATAATACAGGTTAAATAGTAATACTATAATTCAATCCTCGAACTGGGGCTCGTAATGGTCGTTATGGTATCAGTGTTCGTAGACGACTCTCGGCTATGTTTAGGGTGTTCTCCTGAGGCTATCTACTAGCTACTCTCTGGCTACCTCCAAGTTACTCACTCTGTCTACCACCTCTTGTGAGGGAAGGTATATGTAGTGGTTGGAAGAGTTCAATCCGTTGGATGGGTGATGCCGCCATGGTAGCATGTATTGAGAATATTAATTTATGCGCGTATGTATTGTTCATATTCACGTTTACCTGCTTTTTCAGTTATCAATTTCTTCAAATTACATTTACTTTTATAACCATGTCTTCTCAGATTTAAGTTATTCTTAGGACATCCGCGGCGCTGTAGAAGAAAATTGGGCCCCTCACTTTTAGTTGAAATGAAAACTAAACAGAAGACTAAATTTGACCTCTTGACCTCAAACTATGACGAAGATGTTGAGCTGATCTCTAACATTTGTTGAAAATCATTACTGCCATTATTTAAAACAAAATCAACAGGAGCACTCGACTTACGACAGAATTCCGTTCTTACGATTTTCTCTGTAAATCGAAACGTAGCCTTGATTTTCCGTGAATAAACTCTTACGTCACTGACTTATGCCAATGCAATAGTAAATATATAATCGTGGACAGAACACATTTCTATGACATATGTTAGCAAAATCAGAACTAAGATAACAAATGAAGGATATAAACAGAATACATATCAGTCAGTTGAGTGCCATACGTGATACAAGCTTGGGTGATCATGTCCCGAAAGAGACATGACTGACAGGGCAGAAGATTATCCCGCAGTAGGTTGCCATTGCTATAGAACCCAAACTGTCGTGTTATTTGACTCATAGCTAGAGTGAGAAGAGAGGTATTATATTATTACGTAATAATTATTGCAGGCGGGTCAGTTTATTTCTTCATAACAGCAGAAAACCGATCCCTCAATTTATGCCCAGTAGAAGCCTTCATCATGTTTCCAACTCTTCAGTCAGTCAGTTAAGTGCCATACGTGATACAAGCTTGGGTGATCATGTCCTGAAAGAGACATGACTGACTGGGCAGAAGATTATCCCGCAGAAGGTTGCCATTGCTTTCTGTGGTAGACTGGTTGCCAGCAAAGATTATAGAACCCAATATGTCCTATTATTTAACCCATAACTGGAGGAAAGAAACGGATTAATACCTTTCCCAAGGGTATTTTTGCATAAGTGAATGCAAGGAATTCAACAGGCGTTCGAACTCGGCTTCCCGATTTCCCGTTCCGAGTCGATATCCACTGCACCACAACACACATCCAAAAATATAATTCGTAAGGTTCTACCGAGAATACATATAATGAGCCCAAAGGAAAATTATATATATATATATATATATATATATATATATATATATCCGAGTGAATAAGAAACGAAGAAAAATTTACAACATCCAAAACATTAATTTAAAACAGTGCTCGATATATAATACAGAGCTGTGAATATATTTTAGAACATAAACAATTTTTTATCCACTACAAAGTGTTTTTATCTACTACAAAAAAAAAATGTACATGTTCTAAAATATAATTTATAATAAATATATATATAATAAATTGAAATTGTTTTAAGCTGCTTGTATATTTATTGCCAGTGATGTTATTAGCTCTCAGAAGATGAGATGAAAAAGCGTATGCGATACACATTTTTTTCTATTAAAATAAGCAATAAGAAAATACATAAAAACATTATAGAAATTTTGGATCAAAACGGCATGAGAATTTAAATTACATTTTTATATTTCTCAACCAATCAGCTAAAAACATAGAATAAGAACATTCTAGAAAAATAGGATCGGAAGTTAATTAACAAAAAATATTTAGGCCCCAAAACAAAATAGTGAAATACAAATCTGATTGGTCAATAAATGTCTTCACACCTAAATGTTAGGAAGATTCTTTGACCCACTATTATGGTATATAAATAACACACAGTTAGGAAGAAAAGGAGTTCAGTCACCAAGCTAGCCATTAAGTCAGCATGTAACCGATACTTTGTCCGGCCAAGTCATTCTTCCACACCAAAGTTCATGACCTAGCTACAGATGGCCGTGAAAGGAAAAACCCGACAAACTTTCTTTCATCAACGCGACATGCTGTCGCCACCCGAGATGAACTTAATGTAAGTAAGAACGACTTATTTACGGACTCCGTTAATATAAACTTACACACACCTTTAAACAAATTTAACTTCTTGCCAAACTTTATTTTCCGAAAGGCAATTTTTCACATCTTGTATTTTATTTCTTTCCACATGCAAATTTTATTTTATACATATTAAATTGTTTGTTGTTTAATGTTCGTTGTGACTTATTCCATTTCTTTTGCGCGATTGTAAAACATTGTGTTGTATTTGTGGGGGAACTAATCTCGAGAGCCATACCCGTAAAATACGGAAGCACATCAACCAAGCACTTACCAAAGCCCCTACAAGCGTATGATCTTGTCTCTCTTGCAGTACTCTGTAAGTCTGCGGAAGTAAGAAAACCAAACTGAGTTTATTTTTCCTTTTTATCAGTAATTCACCAACTTGTAGTTTAAAAGAAAATGACATTATCACTTACGGGGAAATTCAATACGTATACACATATGTACATGTTTTAAGCGATTGTTGAACGACTTAAGCCAAGCCCCCGGCCAATGTACGTCAGAGTTTTTCCTTTTGCAGAGCGTTTAACAATGTCTAATTTCACTTCCTTGATTATGGCTATCCATTTTTCGAAGCACTGCCATCAGTTCAAATTGAATTCACTTGCATTTAGCTATGGGTTAAATAACAGGACAGATTCGGTTCTGTAGCCTTGGCTGGCAACCAGTCTACCGCAGAAAGTAATCTATTGCGGGATAATCTTCTGCCCAGTCAGTCATGTCTCTTTCGAGACATGATCGCCCAAATCGTGTATCACGTATGGCACTTAACCAACTGACTGATCCTTTTGTTGAATAGTAGGACAGATTAGGTTCTATAGCCTTGGTTGACAACCAGTCTACCACAGAAAGCAATGGCAACCTACTGCGGAAAAATCTTCTGCTCGGTCAGTCATGTCTCTTTCGAGACGTGATCACCTAAGCGTGTGTCACGTATGGCCCTTGACTGACTGAAGGGCAATAAATTCTCACAAAGGATAGAGGGCGGATACATAACAATACAATATGGTGTACATCCATGAAATTAGGAATTTATCTGCTTTTCCACGGAGGTGAAATGCGACACAACGACTTTTCAAAATGGATCTTTGAGCCCTTAAGTTCGGTTAAAATTATCCCGTAGACCCTGCGCAAGGAAGGATAGGGCACCTGTCTTTTTTTTTCTCCAGACGAAGCTCTGCCATTCGGTTGAGCCTTGTTTGGGTTCCTCTCCTCCTGGAGGCAGAGAGTCCGATCAGGTGGAGTGTGAGGGGTACTCTGGCATACACCTATGGAACTGGCTCATGCCGCCCTCCTCACTTTAACATGAAGATGTATTCTTCCACAGAGGCAATATATTCCTCCACCACCTATATATATATTCCTCTTCGGTCGTACATACTTCATCAGTCGAAATAAGACTCATGACAATTACATCGTAACCACGAATTGTTGTAAATCGTGACTGTTGTAACCCGAGGACTTACTGTAAATCAGAAAACTTCATTTTGCTTTGTTTTTGTTAATTTTTTGGTGGGGGTAGAGAATGCTCCACTTTGGTGAGGAATGCTGCACTTTTTTGCGAGAAACATTAGTTTCTAAAACTTCTATATGTCTTATATGCGGAAAAGGATTTATAGATATCATTTCAGAAAATTAGTAGAAACGAACAAAAAAACAAAAGGCGTGTATTAAAAATCAAAGCAAAAAAAATATTTACAGTAGGATAATTGACGTAATAGATTTGTGAGCGGATCAGACCAAAAATGGAATCAGGAATCTTTAAAACTTAACATCTGACTTAACCTACACCAACCACCACCACCACCACCACCACCACGTTCCCGCCTTTTGATTTTGTAGAGCCGTGCCTGATATGTATTGTATGTGTATTTTTATATGTATCTATGTATGCGTATAAATGGATGTAGGACTCTGCGTTAATATATGCATACGCATGAATCTGAGCGTTTACGTGCAATGGTGAGTTTATAATGAGCCTGTTAGTACGTGTGCGTGTATGTATGTGTACATACGTAAACACACACACACGATAAGTTAAAGGCACGTTTTCCATAAATAAAACAGAGAAATATGAGCTTACGTTTACGGAATATCAGATTTTATTTTGCAAGTCAATTACTTCGCAATAAAATTGCTATTTACCAAGCAATGTGAGGAAAATTGTCAAAAATTATTAATTCATTTAATATTATTTATTAATGCATGTGTCTACTGGGCATAAAGTGGAGGATCTTTTTCATATCGTTAAAGTAAAAAATACTAAACTGTCAGATTTTAAAATTCAAGTCAATCTTTTCACAATAAATTTGTTACTGATCAACCAATGTGGGGAAAATGGTCAAGATATATCAACATTAAATAATAATATAAGTTTCTACTGGACATAAAGTGGGATCGTTCTTTTATAGTTATTAAGTAATAAACTGATCCCCCTAGAACTACTAAACTGTCAGATTGTAAGATTCAAGTCAATCTTTTCACAAAAAATTTGCTACTGATGAACCAATGTGGAGAAAATTGTCAGGATATATCTACATTAAATATTTATATAAACTTCTACTAGAAATAAAATGGAAGATCGTTTTTTTAATTGCCATTAAGTTATAAAGTGATCCATCCTAGAATTATGACCGTGTTTTAGATTTTACTAGCAGTATAGCCCGGCGTTGCTCGGGTGTAATGAAAGCTTTAAAACTAATTCATGGTCCTGGAGCTGAGACTCTTTGGACGTTGGCACGAAAAACTAAAAAGCAATAGTTGTTTCCAGTTAAAGCGAAATCGTAGACTGAAAGAAAAATGAATGGATGTAAATCCAATTTTGATTTCTTGGTATCGATATCAAATAATTTTTTTTTTTGTCTTAAAATGAATGTTGAAAGCTAAATAAGTCCTCTGAGTAAATGGTATCAAGGCTGAGACTCAGAACTACAATTATACCTGCTTAGAGCCAAACCCGAAGCAAAAGCTAAAACAAAAGGGCTGAAAAAAATACAGACATACAGGCAGATAAACAGACACACACACAAACATCTTGCCTTATATATATATATATATATATATATATATATATATATATATATATATATATATATTATCGAATTTCTGCACTATTTTAAGAACTGCAACCTTGAAACTTCTGAATATCGTTTCTTATGTCTTTGTCTATGAGTGTATCAAATTTGATTAAAATCGGACCACTCCTTCTATAACCCGATTTTTTCGATTATCAATTTTCGATATTTATCAAGGGTATCTCGACACGAAACCTAGCTAAGAACACTCGCAGACGCTTATAGTACAACTGTGTAAATTTTCAAGAAAATCGGTTCTGCCGTTTCGGAGTCTATAGGTAACGGACACACACACACACACACACACACACACACACACACACACACACACACACACACACACAGACAAAGTTCCATTTATAAATAAGTTTAGATTATGCAATTCAATGTTTTCTCAATAAGAATAGAATTTAGAATTTTTTTTTCGCCATTTCCAAAGTTCCTATTACGAACTTTAATGGTTAGAGTGATTAGAACGTTCACTTTCTGACCATGAGACACGGGTTGGAATCTCACCATTGTCGATTTGTCAGGAAGATTACTTCTTCATGTTATCGGCTAGAGAAGAGATTCCAGAGTATGGCATCTTTGAAAGTGCTTTAAAACCATACCATGGGTTAACCCAAGCCATTGTGAAGGAAATTGGGTAGACGGAACACATTGGAAGATGTCGATGGTTGTAGCGTATATCATTCTCAGTCCTTGTGTGATGCCACTTCTGGATGACATGTAGTTATCTCCCTTTAATTCAATTCTTTGTTCACTACCGCTGTAGATAGTTATTCAACAACGGCATTGGTGAACAAATAATCCAAATAGTTGAGTTAAAAAGAGATAACTAAATGGCATCCGGAAGTAACCTCGCATATGGAATGAGATTGATATACCCCAGTGATCGAAATAAATGATGTGGTTTAAAATTCTTAGTACCTGAAGAAGGCCAGAACTTAAAATAGCCGAAACGTCGTGAAGATGGCAATAAAGGTGCGAACAACTGTACGAACAGTGTAAATAATGTATATTTACAATAATAAGTAACAAGATTTGATCTGCTAACTGTAAAGGTCTTTTAGCTAAACGGCGTAAAACAGAACTTGATAAATTAGGCTCTACGAAGCAGATAGGGTGTGAGTTCGATCCCCGTGTTATTTACTCTGCAGTTCACTAGCGGCCATAGAATAACGGCGTAACTAGTCGCGCTGAAAAGCAATTGAGATTACTTTACTAATAGAAAAAAGAAGTTCGTAATGATACATAATTTAATGATATTAAAATGGTTTAAGTAGGTTTCTATTTAATTACGTGACATTTTACTATTGTACGTGTTTTTATAATGTACGACTTGCTTAATTGTTATCAACGAAAAAAAAGGGATCGACAAATCGAATATAAACTCCCGCCTAGTCTGCTGCATTCCCTTTCACACAAATGCTCTTGGGAAAAATATAAATGCATCTCTCCTCTCCCCAAAAGTAGATTAAATAGTAGTATAGACCGTGTTTTCTAGCCTCGAGTGGCAATCACACGAACAGAATGGTTAAATTGATTGCAAAACGGTGGAGAAGGCAGCGACAAACTACCTTCACTATCTTTGCTAAGAAAGCATGGCAAGTCACAGATAATAAGGAAACGGAAGATGTGGAGAGTCATGATCCCTTTCGTCTTGATAAAATATCGCATTAAAAACAGTTTATTTTAGATGATCCAGTGATTATTTCAGGATTTTTTTTATTCATCCTTGAATCAATCAGGTCTAAAAAGGTTTGTATTAAGACATATTCTTCTTTATGAACAGTGCTCCCTCAGGACGTTGGCGATCATGGATCTCCACAATTTCCTATCCTTTGTAGCCCTTAATTTTTTCTCCTTGTTATTTCTTCTAAACCTTGTTTCACCATCCATTTACTCAATCTCACTCTCAGTTATGCCTCTCTTCCGTTTGCTTTCAATCTGTTCCGTGAGTATTAAGTTTTCTAAGCCTTCTTTCCTCGTTATATGCCCTGTAAATTTCGATTGTCTTTTCCTGAGGTTAAGTGTAAGTTCCTTTTTTTGTTCCCATTTAATTTAAAACTTCGTGATGCTCATAGTACGTGATATTTTACTATTGTACGTTTTTTATAATGTACGGCTTGGTTATCAACAAAGAAAAAGGGATCGACAAGCCGAATATAAACTCCCGCTAGTCTGTTGCATTCCCTTTCGCACAAATGCTCTTGGAAAAAATATAAATGCATCTCTCCTCTCCTTAAGTGTAGATTAAATAGTAGTATAAACCGGGTTTTCTAGCCTGGAGTGGCAACCACACAAACAGAATGGTTAATTTGATTGCAAAACAGTGGAGAAAGAAGCGACAAACTACCTTCACTATCTTTACTAAGAAAGCATTCGGTCTTCGGTATTTTCAGCATCCTTCTGTAGAGCTAAATTTCTGTTGTTAAATTTTGTTCTTCATCTTTGTCCAGTATTCACTGCCATATAGGAGGATAACTGATTTGAAACACCAGTTTGTCATTTTTGAGAAAGAGTTGCTTAAAAACAAGCAGCAAAATGGTGGTTTCAGAAATTTTCGAACAATGTTGAAAATGAACGTCGAGTCTTACTAGCGTCATTGAATGTGACGAGTTGAAAAAAATTATAAGAGATACTAACAAGTCGGGGATACAAAAATCAAGCAGGTACAAAAATTTAAATACCTGGGAAGTATTCTAACAGAAGACAGAAAGTGTGACACAGAGATCCGAAGGCGAATTGGCATGGCGAAGGAAGCATTCCAGAAATTGAGTAAAGTATTAAGAAACAGGAAAATTTCACTAGAAACAAAGAAAAGAGTGCTGGATTGCTATGTTATGTCAGTTCTTCAATACGGCAGTGAATGCTGGACAATATCATCAAAGAAGGAAAAACTTGAAGCAACTGAAATGTGGTTCTACAGAAGGATGCTACGGATATCATGGGTCGAGCATGTGAGCAATGATGAGGTCTTAGAAATGATGGAAACAAAAAGGAAATTAATACTGAGCATCAGGAAGAGACAACTGAAGTTCCTAGGACATGCAATGAGGAAGGAGGGCTTGGAGAACCTGATACAAACAGGCCAAATAGGGGGGAAAGAGCCAGGGGAAAGCAGCGGATAACATATTTGAAGGACCTAATCAGGTGGATGATGGAACGAGGGTTGCATGATGCAACAGGAGAAGTCGTGCTAAGAGCTACCAGGGATAGAGAGACGTGGAGGGCCATGATCGCCTTCGTCCTGAAGAGAGGGCACATAGAAGAAGAACAGGACAATAATTCGAATACATTCAGCAAAATAAATATTTCTTCTTATTCTCGAATAAATAAATAAAAAAGAAAGGATTCGCATGAATTGACAGAAAATCAGACACTAAGTCATTCCTTCCTCACAACCAAACGTCATTCCTTGCGATTAAAAGTTACATTTTTTATTGTAATTCTTGAAACGAACAGTTTTATTTTTCTTGCTTTCTTTAAAGTATATTTTTTGTTTTTTTTCTTTTTCTTCAAAAATCCTATATTTCATGTGGCACAATATTTTCAAACACAAACATATGTACATATATATTCAGACAACGTAAGGAGTGTGAGAGAAACAGACTAGCAGATTTGAAAGACAGGGTGGTTGTCTTGCGTAGATTTCTTTGCGACTAGGTGTGACATTGTGTATTAGTCATAGTTAGCTGTTGCAATAAAACCCTCCTATACAATATGTTTGTTTTGTTTCTTTTGATTTCTTTTTACCTTTTCCTTTTATTTTATTTTATTTTATTTTTCTCTCTCTATTGTTTTTCTCCGATTTCAGCAAATCTTTAGCTTATGCTCAAGTATCACATAACCAAACAAACCTCACACATGGCGTCATACCACTCACATATACGCATCAGCCGAACCACTATACACATAGGTTATTTGTATTGTAATCTTAAAATGTTGAACACTGGCGTTAATTTTTTTTTTTTATTATACTTATTTTTATGTGTTAGTCGCTATGTGATCGTCTGCATGTTTTGTTTATTTGTTTCTTTTAAGACAATTCCTGTTTCTTATTTTAAAACTTTCGAGTTCGCCATTTTGGTTTTCGTGCTTAATGTGCGCACGCGTGTCTTTGTCAACTTGGAAGCGTTAATAGTATAAAATATGTTTCTCTTCGTTCTTCTTTTCCCCTCCTATTTTCCCTTTCACTACCTGTTGTATGTATCTTTCTTTACTTTTAATATTTATCGCTATTACTTCTCTTCAACAAAATCTATGTTTCGTCAGAAGTTATACCTTCATTATTTTTATATATCTATCTATCTATCTATCTATCTATCTATCTATCTATCTATCTATCTATCTATCTATCTGAATGCGTTCATATCTATCTATCTATCTATCTATCTATCTATCTATCTATCTATCTATCTATCTCTGTTCTTATCTATCTATCTATCTATCTATCTATCTATCTATCTATCTATCTATCTATCTATCTCAGTCTGTTCATTATCTATCTATCTATCTATCTATCTATCTATCTATCTATCTATCTATCTATCTATGTTCGTTATCTATCTATCTATCTATCTATCTATCTATCTATCTATCTATCTATCTCTGTTCGTTATCTATCTATCTATCTATCTATCTATCTATCTATCTATCTATCTATCTGAATGCATTCTATCTATCTATCTATCTATCTATCTATCTATCTCAGTCTGTTCATTATCTATCTATCTATCTATCTATCTATCTATCTATCTATCTGTTCGTTATCTATCTATCTATCTATCTATCTATCTATCTATCTATCTATCTATCTCATCTATTCTATCTATCTATCTATCTATCTATCTATCTATCTATCTATCTCTGTTCGTTATCTATCTATCTATCTATCTATCTATCTCTATCTATCTATCTCTATCTATCTATCTATCTATCTATCTATCTATCTATCTATCTATCTATCTCATACTGTGAGATGCTATTATGCAGGATAATATTTTCGCAACAAAAGTAGTATTAACCAACCAATATACGATAAATTTATAATCTGAATATCAGCTCATGCTATTTTTTGTTAGCAATATTTACAATTATGTAGTAGAGAGTGTGAGATTTCATTATGTAGCTCAAAGTTTGCTCATCAGATTATATATATATATATTGTTGAATTGCGATGTTTAGTGCCAAGATTGTTGTTTTTCCAGAGGTTTACTGATAAAAATATATTTTGTCAAGCAAATTTAAAGTCGTAAAGTGCTCGATATCGAGATAGAACGTTAATAGAATTAATGTCAAGAAGTTTGTAACTTAACTGAGCAGAGTCATCCCGACTTCGAAGTTTCGTGAAGGCGCTATTTTGATGTCTTCACTCCTCAGGGGTTTTTTTTTTTTTTTGCAAAATGCTGTTGTGTCCCGGATTTATTCTTATTTATATGGAGCTCTGTGTAATTTAATATTTTTGTATGTAAGTGATTCTATAAATAGTTAATTGATTTGAATTGCTTTTGTTGTGTTGAGTGTGTTTTATTATTTACAGGTGGTTGTTTCTTTTTATTGATTTTATTGTGTTAACTTCCTTTTAGAACGCGTGAATGAGTGTCCGCTTAATTGTTTTATGAGTTGATTTCTTATTGTCATTTTATTTTACCTCTTTTTTTTTGCGTTCCGTTGACATTTCATTTTACCGTGTATGTGACCGCTTAAAGGACTTTGAATCATAGTTAAATGTTTGTGTTCTTATGTGTTTTGGAGGCTTTATGTGTGAGTTTTTCCGTTTGTTAGTTGTTTTATCATCTGTTTTTGTTGTTATTTTTTGTCGTGTTATATATTTATATTTATATGTGATAGTTTAAAATTTGCGTTTTGTGTTATGCTTATTTGTTTTTGTTGGTATATGCGTAGCAAAGTAAATATTTGTTCGAATGTCTACATTTTCCCATTATTTCGTTATATTTTAGTATTTTGGTCGTCAAAAACAAGCATTAATTAGCTTTAAAGCAGATTATTACTAGTTTTAAACCACTTTTTCATATATATATATATATAGACTAGAAAAGTTTTTAGATATTCTACAATTTCATGGGTAATACATATTTCGCAGCAAAACCTGCTGCTCGTCAGACCCAAATGATACAACAGTTAATATTCAAAATAATCTTGAAAAAAAATCACATACAGACATTCACGTGCCCATATCGAGACTAGACATTTGTAACGGTAATCTACAAAAGATTCCCTCACTCATTCAAAAAAAAAAAAACAATGAGTGAATTGAAACAAAAATGAATGAATTGAAAAAAATGTGAATTGAAAAAAATGGATGAATTGAATGAGCGAGGAAATGTTTTGTGTAGATTACCGTTACAAATGTCTATTCTCGATATGAGCACGTGAGTGTCTGTATGTGATTTTTTTCTGGATGATTTTGAATATTAACTGTTGAATCATTTTGGGTCTGACGAGCCACAGGTTTTGCTGCAACATACGTATTACCTATGAAATTGTAGAATATCTAAAAAAAATTTCTAAATTATATTACTCTGTTAAATTAAATAAATAAATTTAACATTGAGTTCTTTTGAGTTCGTCTCTATCGGAATTTACCTGACTTAAATACCAAATATTCTACGTTATATA